>JAVIAB010000092.1:127871493-128092129 GCA_032433765.1 Megaustenia siamemsis | reverse complement strand
TGATTCAACAATGGAGTGATTTGATTCAACAATTTACATGGTTGGTCCCACAAAGAAACGACCACCTTTTTTTCTACCTAGTAATCTAGAATGAGAGTTCAGGACAGATAAGTCCGGAAATTGTAGTCGTTGAATCATCATTCTTATCGAACCATTCGCCAGAAATAAAAGTCTGACATGACATTGCCGCTTAATAATGTGTGTGTCCGTCTAGTAGGCGATGCCAACGTTCAGCCAATTAACACACAACACGTTTATTGGACACGTATAAATCATAAGTCAGCTCTAAGACGAATCACACAGTGACAACAATTACATAAAGAAGAATATGATATGATTCTAGCGTGCGTTAAAGTAATGAACATCGCAGGTGTAAAATGGCGAATTAAATAAGAGATCTTCGGTGCAAATAATTTTTATGCAGACACTTTGAGTGCATTGCTTTTATATTGAAAACAAAGTATTGTTTGTGTCAATAGTTTCTCTTTAATAAGGCTACAGACACTGTGTGCAGGGAGATAACAATTAACACGTAACTCGTTGTTGTTCTCTTTCTTTGTTTATTGATCCCCCGCGGCAATGAATGTTTTCCTGTTAGCCCCATCCCGCCCAGATACCAAAGTAATCGTGTCGCAATCATACCAGCCGTCTGTGCCTGTCCACGTGGTACGACAACTAACCAATCGCTGCTCGACATGTAAAGTGGCGACATGCGTCTGAGAGTCCTCTTTTTGAAGTTGATAAGTGAAATCTTCCAGGGCGTAACTATTATATTGATTGAGCCAGAAAAGAAATACTGACAGGAACGTCTTCAGCAGTTATGTATTCTAGTTAGTTGGTAGCTGATCCAGTAAATGTGAACACATGCCCTCTGACCAAATTCCAGGATTTGTAAATGTCAGTGAGTTGTTACATTGCAATTATGGGCTTTCAAATTTTGTTTATGCTTTGGATGAAGAACTTGTAACAATCAAGAAGTAAGAGTTAACAAAGTAAAACATGATGTTCAACAATTTCGCAAATGCATACACACAACTGGCAATCAACATGTGATACTGTTGAACTCTGCATATAGGACCCTTTTCGTCTTGTCAGATGGTCTATTTATTAAAGTTGTTTTTTTTTTTTTTTTGGGGGGGGGGGGGGTTGAGGTTTTGTTTTTGTCGGACACCTTCCCTCGTGGCTAATTCTACCAATGTTTGACAGACACACACGGTCACAGAATGAACAAGTCAGGCCCACTGATCCACGGGGTTTTGTTGCCCTTTTATACTTTATATCTGTTTAAGAATTTAAATACCTAGAAACTCTAGTGACAAACGATAATTCGCAAACAGCAGAAATAGACTCAAGATGCAACAAAGCTTGTCAACTCATTGAACAACTATCATCACTATTGTCCAACAAAGAAATAACTCTAGAGGCAAAACTGGCACTCATTAATGCAATTTTCATTCCAGCGATGTGCTATCAATGCCAATCCTGGACCCTAGATGCAAGAACAATAAGAGAAATAACCTCTACTGAGATTAAATGAGTTAGACGATTGACAGGAAACAGCCTGATAGATAAGACCAGAAATGAAGAACTGAGAAAACGCTGGGAATAACCCCTGCCATAGAATACATAAAGAAACAGCATATAAAATGATTTGTCCACTTTACAAGGCAGAAAGATCAAAACTCAACACAACGAGCCTTCAATAAACGTTGCGAGAATACCAGACGCAAGGCCCGACCACGAAAAATATGGATTGACGGATTATTAGAAACACTACGAAACATAACGGCAGCAGAAGCGAGCTATATATATATACGAGAGAGAGAGAGAGAGAGAGAGAGAGAGAGAGAGAGAGAGAGTGGTTTGTAGTGCAAACGGAAGTGATGCAGGGGTGCATCCTCTCCCCATACTTGCTCAACTTCCACACTGAGAACATGAGAAATGTCAGATACGATAATAATTGTGTCACGTGCAACTCTTTCTCAATAAACATCACAATAATACCACAGCTATACGCTGAAGACGCTGTTTACATCTCAAACTGCGCAAATGGATTAGAAGAGACAAATGAGTCTGTTAAAAAAGAAATGATAGAAAGCGAACAAAACCTTTACTCAAAATTGCATTAAAAACAAAAATAATGTCCACCAAAGATGCAAAAGGCTAACTCAAAATCATTATCGGCAATGAAGAACTTGAAATGGTAACAAATTATGAATATTTGGGATCTGTAATAACTAATAGTGGAGATTGCCAGAAGGAGATTCAAAGAAGACTATCAACAGCAATGTAAAAAAGTAAATTCCTTAATGAGTATATGGCATAATACCAACAAGGCATTATAATTAAAACTACCGTGAACATGATTCTTCCAGACAACAACATATGGCTGTGAATCATTGATAATCTTGTAAACAGCAATGAAGAAGAGCGGTTTATTTGGAACAAAAATACTAACGAAAAATCATTAGGATACCTTGAAGAACGAAAAAGAAAAATGAAGAAATATTAAAAGACCTAAACATTGAAAAAGAACTGGTTTATAAATAACATCTCTCTCTCTCTCTCTCTCTCTCTCTCTCTCTCTCTCTCTCTCTCTCTCTCTCTCTCTCTCTCTGCGATCAAGACTTAATCAGAGTAGGATTCCAGACTCTCTCATGAAGTCAGCGGTCTGTTTGAGTAATTCGATTGCCCCATATAGTTTTTCTTCCAGGGAGGTGGCTGTGGACCACATTGCTCTTCTCAAGTCTGTGTGCTGGGGGCAATCCTGTAGATAACATCTGAGAGAGGAAGCTAAAAAACTAACGGAACGATAAAAGACACAGTGAGTTGAAAATAACAAAAACAGAACTCATGTTTCTAAGAAGACGAAACGAAGAAGAGGTTTGTTACAGATATACAATTGATAAAATATACTTTGACCTTGACAAGTGAAGTGGAAGATCTGAAAGAGGTTCAGCTGCGGTTTGATGAGAACAACTGTCTGCAAAGGTCACGCAACCCATTGATGGAATTGTGAAGCCCTTTTCTATTTTTAGGAAAGAAAGGTAAATGTGGTCCCTTAAACACAGCCCATGGATAATGAAGTGCTAGTGACGTCATCAGTTGAGGTGGTCAGTTTCATTCCTCGTTCTATTTTTTTCCCAGAGAACAGACCTGGTACCCTCGGAACTCTGAGGGCCTTTCATATTCGGAAACGAAAACAAAACTTTGATCAATTGGCATTTGAACCCCAGACATCCAGGTCGGCAAGCGAATGCATTAACTAACCACTACGAGACCGAACATTCCTATTTCTATTAAGAAATATTTGGTATCATTAGTTCAACTTGTTGAACATATTTCCTTCCTTCACTCCAACCACAGACATCTATAGAGGAATGCCAGAAAGGGAACTACCGGAAAACCTCCACTTCGTGACGTTTTCATCTGCGCGAGCTGTAGACGGCTGACGTCATTCTACCTACAACCCTCCATGGTTACAAAGTTGAGAAAGTCACACACGTTGGGGGGTTTCTGGAGTTCCCCATTCTGCACTGTGGTCTTCCTTTTGACTATGCTTCAAACATACATCAATACCACCTTTGATGGTTAAACGTATTATTATTCATCAGAACAGCAGCAGGCTACACAGACCACTTCGAAGTTAGATCAGGTGTAAGACAGGGGTGCGTACTATCCCCCCTACTGTTTACTACATACATGGACCATATATGCAAGCTAGCCAACCAATCAGAGACAGAGGAGATCAACGAGCTTTTATTTGCAGACGACCAGGCACTAATACATGAAACAATAGAAGACCTACAAGAACACTTAAACAAACTCAACATCTCAGGCACAAAATACAACATGAAAATCAACATCAACAAAACAGAAGTCATGAATGTCGCCAAAAATAAACAGAACATCAACATAACTATAGAAGGCAGATAACTAAAACAAGTAGAGGAATTCAAATACATAGGAAGTCTAATGACAAACGATAATTCTCAAACAGCAGAGATAGAATCAAGATGCAACAAAGCTTGTCAAATCATTGGACAGTTATCACCACTATTGTCCAACAAGGAAATAACTCTGGAGGCAAAACGAGCACTATACAATACAATCTTCATCCCAACGTTGTGCTACCAATGCCAGACCTGGACCCTAGATGCAAGAACAATAAGAAAAATAACCTCTACAGAGATGAAATGTGTTAGACGAATGACAGGAAATAGTCTGATAGATAAGATCAGAAATGAAGAACTGAGAAAAAAGCTAGGAATAGCCCCCACCATATAATATATAAGGAACCAACAGATAAAATGGTTTGGCCACGTGACAAGGCAGAAAGAACAAAACACAACACAATGAGCCTTCAACAAACGTTGTGAGAACACCAGACCCAAGGATCAACCACGAAAAAGATGGGTCGATGGAATATTAGAAGCACTAGGAAACATAACAGCAGCAGGGGCGAACAGAAGAGCAAAAGACCACAAACTATATCTCCCCTCGACGCTGAAAGGCAGATGAGGAAGGAAAGAAGAAGAAGAAGATTATTCATCCTTTGTCCCACAAAGTGAGAGACGCACCTCGGCGTCCTTTGCTCAATCCGACCCAACATTGCCTAAGAACAATAGCTATATAGTTCAAATGTCTGTCCACGACCTATCTCGCGAGATAATGTGGCTAAATGGTGTAATGAAAATGAATACACAATTTCTCACTTGGAAACAAAAAATCCGATTTGGAAATATCGATTTACATCTAATCACAAAAGTGTAGTGAGCAGGATAGTATGAGTCAACAAAATTCAGCGACGGACCAATCAGTAACTTGAAAGCAACAGATGAGTTGTTATTCTATGACACGTTATCGCTAGTACTGTCAATCACTGCGGTCTTTCCCCGCCTCACTTGCTTTTTTTTTTATAAATACAAATATTGTTATAAGACATGACTAAGATAGCAACGCCCTTCCGGTTATAGGAAGTGTGGTAAACTTAGTTGTATCAAAATGTGTTGTGTACTGAATCACTGGGGAGCCGCGATAGCTCAGTGGTTAGTGCACTGGACTACAAAGGACAAGGGGTAGGGTTCGATTCCAACCGACAGCTTCCGATTACACCCAGCCTTTAATGGGTACAGGATTTTTTTCTGGGAAAGTGAAGCGGCATGGGCGTAATACCGACCACATTACCCCAAAAAGCATGTGCTGAAGGTCTGTAAAATGTATGGTTACTAACACCATATTCCCTATACGCCACTTGGCGTGACGGGGCTACTTTACTTTACTACTTACTTTTTTATAGAGTTGTGTCTGTAGTGTTGTATCTATGGGCCAATGGATTTTCCTCAGTCTGCTATATTTTTTATAGAGTTGTGTCTGTAGTGTTGTATCTATGGGCCAATGGATTTTCCTCAGTCTACTATATTCAGTACAGTCTTGAAATATGTGTTCAGCAGTCTGGGGCGCCTGTCCACATGTTCATGTGGCTGAAGTGCCAATCTTGAATTTTGTATACATGCGACTATGGATTCAAAACTGAATCCACATTTTCCGACCTACACAACTTAGGGGTTCTTCTAGTCTTTGAAAATATGTACATCCGACTTTCAGTGAGAAAGTAGAACGCCTGATGCCAAAAGTAAAGTAAGAGCCTCGTCAGGGAATATGGTTTTAGTCACCATAACATGTATAGATCTTTATCAACTTATATATGGGGTAATCTGGTCGGTATAACGCCCGTGTCTCTTTACTTTCCCAGAAAAATATCCGGTACCATTGGCTGGGTGAACCCAGAAGCCGTCGATCAGGATCGCTCTTGTCCTCAGTAGTCTAGTTCACTCATTATCATTGAGTGCCATCTCCGCATCTAAGGTTGGCTATCATGGAGCGCCATTCTGCTCTGTCTCTTGCTTTGATGGTGCAGGTTGTCATAGGCTGGTTTGTCCATCTTTTGATGTTACTCGTCCATGTTAGTCATGGTCTGCCTCTACCTCTTTTACCTTGTTTTTTCCCCTCTATGATTACTTTTAGTCGGCTGCTGTGTCTTTTTACATGATCCAAAAATCGCATGTGTCTTGTTTGAACTGTGTTTAGTGGTTTTCTTTTCATTTTTAATTGTTTTAATATATCATCATTTGTTTTCTTTCCCTCCCATCCAATTCTATCTATTCTTCTATATATCCAGTTCACTAACCACTGAGTTATCGCGATTTCCAGGACGCCTGTTGTGGTCAGTGGTAAATATTCCGGTATTCATGGAAACATCTACACCTGATTTCCCATAATCTAATGTGGTAACCACACAGCTAACTATAATAAATCTATATAGTTGGTAGTGGGTAACAAGTACTCTTTTAATACAAAATCAATTGCGTCATAAAAATGTGAGAAAGGCACGCTGCTTTTCCCATATTTGTTGTTACATGATATATTCACTCAAAGCCAGGATTCACTTTAATATCTGAATTGCCTAGATCTTGTTTGTCACACACATACACAAAACACACACAACCAACGTGCAAACTTTAAGTCTTGTTTCATCACTACTACGCCATTTTAAAGAGGTTTATATTATTTCTCCGGATATTCCAAAAGAACAAAGAGGGCTAAGAACACAGTATAGACTCACCGACAGACTGTAGGGAGCGGAAATATTAAGAAAGGATTAATCAATTTTAAGCTATTTGTGTCTCAATAAATCATTATAGTAAACGTGTCATAAACACAGCATGTGTTTGATTAAATGTGTTTATTATCTGCACGGAGCTCTCATAGTTATGCCCTTAGGGCCCAGCCCGACCTAAGATGGAGATCTTTTTGGTCCCCAAGTAAACACAATTTTTTAAACTGTGAATATGAAATTTGTTGTGAAATCGTCATCAGAAATACTCATACAAGTCAATCACAATGAAAATTGACTTTCCATGTACCATCTTTTGGTTATCATCAGCGATGTCCGTCAATCCGTTCAGACTATCAACGTTCCCTTTCTCCTAAAATTCCAAAAATGCATCCTCACCCGCCTCCACAAATGTTCCAAAGAGTCATCCTCGCCCTCCTCCACAAGTTTTCTAAAGAGTCATCCTCGCCCTCCTCCACAAGTTTTCTAAAGAGTCATCCTCGCCCTCCTCCACAAATGTTCCAAAGAGTCATCCTCGCCCTCCTCCACAAGTTTTCTAAAGAGTCATCCTCGCCCTCCTCCACAAATGTTCCAAAGAGTCAGCCTCGCCCTCCTCCACAAGTTTTCTAAAGAGTCATCCTCGCCCTCCTCCACAAATGTTCCAAAGAGTCATCCTCACCCTCCTCATCTTCTCCACTAAGATTACAAAAACTTATCCTCATTTTTTCCCCACTTCTTCTTCTTTCCTTCTTCATTTGCTTTTAAGCATCAAGGGGAGATATCATTTGTGGTATTTTACTCTTCTGTTCGCCCCTGCTGCTGTTATGTTTCCTAGTATTTCTAGTCAATCCATATTTTTCGAGGTCGGCCCTTGGGTCTGGTGTTCTTGCAACGTTTATTGAAGGCTCGTTGTGCTGTGTTTTGATATTTCTGCCTTGTCACGTGGCCAAACCATTTTATCTGTTGTGTCTTTATGTATTCTATGGCGTGATTATTCCTAGCTTTTTTCTCAGTTTTTCATTTCTGATCTTATCTCTCGAGACTGTTTCCTGTCATTCATCTAACACATTTCGTCTCGGTAGAGGTTAGTTTTCTTATTCGCATCGAGGGCTCAGGACTGGCATTGGCAGCACAACGTTTGGATGAAGATTGTATTGAGATTTTCTGCTAAAGTTAATATTTATTTAGGAATTATATTTCTGTAGTTAATGCTCGTAACAGACAACAAATCAAAGATTGGCAAATCTAAGAGTACTTGGGGTATTGGGGAAAAGGGGGAGGGGGGTGTAATATTTACTTTAATCACAAAAGTTTTTTACAAAATATTTTTTAAAATATTTTTTTTAAAGACATCCTAATCATTTAAAATGTATAATAGAAGTATGTGTACTTTATATTTCTGTAAAGACACAGATGGGCAAATTATGTAAAGTATAAATAACAAACAGTTCTGGGTTTTGTAGTTCATGCAGAGTTATTACCCTTTCATTAGTGACAAAACGTTATAAGCGAAATATTTGCGCATTAGAATCTGTCATGTTAGACATCAAGGAAAAGGTTTTATCGGAAATGAGAATGTAAGCAGGAAATAAACATCAGATAAAGAGAACAGAGGTGTGCTATGTCAAGTTTGTCGATTAGTGTGTTAAAGGAAATGAACAAGATATGGAATTCGAGAAGAAATAAAATGAAGTGGAAGAGGAAGAAGAAGGGAGATTGGCGGAAGAAAGAAGAAATACAATTTTAAGAAGAATGAGCAGAAGTAGAAGAAGAAAACGGTGTATTAAAGTAAAAGAAGACGAAGATGAGAAGGAGGAGGTGGAAGAAGAAGAGGTGAAGAAGAAATAGGAAGAAAGAGTTTCAATAGTAATTGCTAACGACACACTAGAGGACAAGGCTGAGGGCAAAACTGACAAGAAGACAACATTACGATAGTTGGAAGAAACGCATTAAATTATGAATGAATAACTTCTTGGAGAATGTACTAAAACAAAGCAAGAAAAAGGTAGTTGTGGAGATACTTTACAGTCAGACTCGGGCACGAAGATACATCTCATCCCATCATTAATATATTCATAGCCAATACTGAACTCTGATCTAAATAAAGACACACAAAAACGTAAATAACATTGTTTACGCATTCCTAACAAATATTATTTTATATTTGAGAAGAAAAAAATGTGTGCTAATTTGAAGTCAATATTTACGGTGTGATAAATCACTTAGCGACGCTTCACTGCACTCATCGGCTGAAACCAATCGACCGTGATGACTCAATAATTTCTTTGGCCGAGAATTGCGAACAAAGAGAGTGAGTCACACAGAGAGACACAATAAACGATGTACCTCATTGGACCACTAAAAATGAGTTTAAAAAAAATAATAATAATAATTAAAGCCAAATATTTGGTCAGAATACGGAAGTTATTGAGACACTAGTACTTTAACTGATGATGCGAGTCTGTTATTGTAAGCTGCCTGTACTAGTGCAAGTCAGTTTTATATAAACAAAACAACCACTATAATTTAATTTGACAAAAAAATGGTAATTTTGAAACAGTGTAAAGTAAAAAAAAGTAAAGTACCCCCGTCACGCCAAGTGGCGGCGTATAGGGAATATGGTGTTAGTGACCATAAATTTTACAGACCTTCGGCACATGATTTTTGGGGTAATGTAATCGGTATTACGCCCGTGCCACTTTACTTTCCCAGAAAAAAAATCCGGTACCCATTTAAGGCTGGGTGAACCCGGAAGCCGTCGATTGGGATCGAACCCTACCCCTTGTCCTTTGTAGTCCAGTTCACTAACAACTGAGCTATCGCGGCTCCCTAATTTTGAAACAGGTTGACCACTAAATATTAGCTGTTATGTAAGCAGGGAGAGATTCTCATTCCTTCTATTGTTTTCTCCACTATTTATAATCTTTTTATGTCGGGACTGTAAAGTCATCAAAATACGAGACTGGCGCATGTCGGGCTGAATACAGGTCAAAATCATCATCGAGTGCCATCTCCGCATCGAAGGTTGGCTACCATGGAGCGCCATTCCACTGACTCTTGCTTTGATGGTGCAGATTGTCATAGGTTGACTTGTCCATCTTTTGATGTTACTCGTCCATATTAGTATTGGTCTACGTCTGCCTCTGTTACCTTGTATTTTCCCTTCCAATATTACTTTTATTAGACTGTTGTGTCTTTTAACATGCCCCAAAAATTTCATTTGTCTTGTTCTAATTGTGTTTAGTAGTACTCTTTTCATTTTTAGTTCTTTTAAAACTTCATCGTTTGTTTTCTTTTCTTTCCATCCAATTCTACCTATTCTTCTATAAATCCACATTTCAAGTGAATACGGGTATCTGTTTATATTGGACATTCGAATCTCCATATCCTCAAACTACGAGTATCATGAAAGAGATTCGAGATTCGAACAACTTGCTCTGTTTTGCTCGAAACTTTTCAGTCCTGAGATTAAAAACTGTTGTTAATTTGGAAACATTAGTTTTGACACCATTGGCGTCGAAAGAAGCATTCGATAACTAGTAAAAAAAAAAAAATTAAATGCAACGATTGTTGTAATTCCGATGACGAATTGTTACTCAAATATTCTTGTGTCAAGTTGTGTTTAGAAAACCACGTCAACTTGAAAGGGGAAATACAAGGTAAACGAGGTTGAGACAGGCAATGACAACGTGGACTGACAATATGAAGCCATGGACACGATACTTGCTTGCCCGCCTTAACCCGGTGACTGCACAACTTGGTTATCCCCCTTTAAAAGGTCAGCAAGGGGCCGTGTTCTGGTTTGCAGTAGAACTGTGATATATGTCTTCTTTTTCTTCTTCTTTCCTTCCTCATCTGCCTTTCAACGTCGAGGGGAGATATAATTTGCGGTCTTTTGCTCTTCTGTTCGTCGTTGCTGCTGTTATGTTTCCTAGTGCTTCTAATATTCAATCGATCCATCTGTTTCGTGGTCGACCCTTGGGTCTGGTGTTCTCACAACGTTCGATGAAGGCTCGTTGTGTTGTGTTTTGTTCTTTCTGCCGTGTCACGTGGCCAAACCATTTTATCTGTTGTTTCCTTATATATTATATGGCGGGGGCTATTCCTAGCTTTTTTCTCAGTTTTTCATTTCTGATATTGTCTCTCAGACTGTTTCCTGTCATTCGTCTCACACATTTCATCTCAGTAGAGGTTATTTTTCTTATAGTTCTTGCATCTAGGGTCCAGGTCTGGCATTGGTAGCACAACGTTGGGATGAAGATTGTATTGTACGGTGCTCGTTTTGCCTCCAGAGTTATTTCCTTGTTGGACAGTAATGGTGATAACTGTCCGATGATTTGACAAGCTTTGTTGTATCTTGATTCTATCTCTGCTGTTTGAGAATCATCGTTTGTTATTAGACTTGCTAGGTATTTTAATTCCTCTACTTGTTTTAGTTGTCTGCCTTCTATAGTTATGTTGATGTTCTGTTTATTTTTGGCGACATTCATGACTTCTGTTTTGTTGATGTTGATTTTGATGTTGATTTTGATGTTGATTTTGATGTTTTATTTTGTGCCTGAGCTGTTGAGTTTGTTTAAGTGTTCTTGTAGGTCTTCTATTGTTTCATGTATTAGTTCCTGATAGTCTGCAAATAAAAGCTCGTTGATCTCCTCTGTCTCTGATGGGTTGGCTAGCTTGCACATATAGTCCATGTATGTAATAAACAGTAGGGGGGATAGTACGCACCCCTGTCTTACACCTGATCTAACTTCGAAGTGGTCTGTGTAGCTTGCTGCTGTGATATATGTGATATATTTATATAATCGACTTCAGCACGATGGACAGGATCTGTTATAGCGTAACCCATCAAGCCAAGAGACAAGAATAAAATGAAGATGGCGATTTATGATAGCCAACCTCCGATACGGAGACGGCACAAGATGATGACGAAGGCAGTTCCTGTCTTATTTAGTGAGTATTTGTTCTCTGTCAGCTAATTATGATGGCATCATGTTCTGAAAAAAAAAAAATCAAGTTAACTATGTAATTTGTAAAAGATTTGTGGAGAAAAAAAAATGTTCCCATGCCGGGAATCGAACCCGGGCCGCCTGGGTGAAAGCCAGGAATCCTAACCACTAGACCACATGGGAAGGATATCAAAATGCCCACAGCATAGTGGTCATTAAACGATCTATTCTTGATTGGAACAGGTTTTATTTGAATAATTTTGATAATCATTTGTGTCATAAGTTTATATAACCTACCATGGCTCCTTCATAAGAGCTTCATAGTTCTCATGATAAACTACAGGTCATCAACGGGAAATAGTTCATTAGCTAATTGAATGGACAGATTTTGTAGTTATATTATTATTTCTCATTCTGTTATTATATAACTGATTATTTCTTTTGCAGTGTTATGTTAATAGTCTGGTCTATATATTATTATCACTACATAGTCATACTAAATGACAAATCATATATATATATATATATATAATTAACACAGAAGTGCTATTTAACCAAACTCAAACGATATCAAATATAGGAAATCACGAATCCCTGTCGATGATGGTGGGGCGTGGGGCTTCTCCCAACAGAAGGAGGGCGGGGGGGGGGCGGGAGAACAACAGAATACAGGTATTGGAAAGAAAGTGAACAGTCTCAAATATTCGGAAAGTTAATTATCATCAAACCAGGACATCAACGATGAAAGGAGAACAAATATAAATAGACAAAACAAATACATGGACAATTCTTCTACCTTTTCAGTTCCCTGTGGAGCATAGGTCTTCAACAAACACTTTCCAAGTCGTTCTGTTTCTTGTCATTCTTTTAAGATCATTCCATGTCTTCTCCATCATCTTCATCTTTGCTTTTGTCTTCTCCAAGAATTCTTTGGTCTTCTTCTTTGTCTTTTCCCCTGGGGATTCCATAAAAAGGGCCTGTTGTGTAATAATAAAATGGACAATTAACACAGCTTAATTTACCTATAAGGAGCCACGATAGCTCAGTGGTTAGTGAACTGGACTACAAACCTTAAAGGACGACCCTGACTGACGGCTTCCAGGTTCATCCAGCCTTAATGGGTACCGGATTTTTATGGGAAAGTAAAGCGGCAAGGGCGTAATACTGACCACATTACCCCAAAAATCATTGTCATAAAAATGATGGTCACTATAACACCATATTCCCTAAACGCCATTTGGCGTGACGGTGCTCTTTACTCTACTACTTTTTATAGCAAGGAATAACATGGCATCCTTTCCAGAATTAACATTATTGTAACTTTTTTTAACACTTTAATTTACACTATGATATGTGTAAATTGTTAACAAAATTTTGTATTAGTTTAAACCCGCTAACACTTGGTATTTACAATTTCAAGATAATTTTGCCAATCAGTGGAAGATTTAAACACCACACAAGTTAATATGTATTCACACCTAAATCAGCCCATCAGAGACAGAGGACATCAACGAGCTTTTATTTGCAGACGATCAGGCACTAATACATGAAACAATAGAAGACCTACAAGAACACTTAAACAAACTCAATATCTCGGGCACAAAATACAACATGAAAATCAACATCAACAAAACAGAAGTCACGAATGTCGCCAAAAATAAACAGAACATCAACATAACTATAGAAGGCAGACAACTAAAACAAGTAGAGGAATTCAAATACCTAGGAAGTCTAAGGACAAATGATAATTCTCAAACAGCAGAGATAGAATCATGATGCAACAGAGCTTGTCAAATCATTGGACAGTTATCACCACTATTGTCCAACAAGGAAATAACTCTGGAGGCGAAACAAGCACTCTACAATACAATCTTCATCCCAACGTTGTGCTACCAATGCCAGACCTGGACACTAGATGCAAGAACAATAAGAAAAATAACCTCTACAGAGTTGAAATGTGTTAGACGAATGACAGGAAACAGTCTGAGAGACAATATCAGAAATGAAGAACTGAGAAAAAAGCTAGGAATAGCCCCCGCCATAGAATATATAAGGAAACAACAGATAAAAATGTTTGGCCACGTGACAAGGCAAAAAGAACAAAACACAACACAACGAGCCTTCAACGAACGTTGTGAGATCACCAGACCCAAGGATCGACCACGAAAAAGATGGGTCGATTGAATATTAGAAGCACTAGGAAACATAACAGCGGCAGAGGCGAACAGAAGAGCAAAAGACCGCAAATTATATCTCCCCTCGACGATGAAATGCAGATGAGGAAGTAAAGAAGAAGAAGAAGACCTAAATAAAATAAACAGAATACCATGGAACTCTGTCAAGAGCATTCAACTCTTCCATCAGGCAAAAGAGGTCTAAGTATATATGTATGTGTATGTATAACTAAATAAATGCACCTCTTCATCACCCGCCCTTTAAAGGACGTTAAGTGGGCGTGTCTGTGTTGTATTGTGGTTTGTAGTATAACTGCGATATTTGCACCTTTCGGCCCA
Organism: Megaustenia siamemsis; assembly: GCA_032433765.1. Taxonomy (NCBI): domain Eukaryota; kingdom Metazoa; phylum Mollusca; class Gastropoda; order Stylommatophora; family Ariophantidae; genus Megaustenia; species Megaustenia siamemsis. The sequence continues at coordinate 128,078,051 of JAVIAB010000092.1, read as the reverse complement.
ACACATTCGACTTCAGCACGACATTTTTGGGTACCGGGTTGTCGTCCCTCTTCGATCCACTCGCTTGGCCAGACTAGACAGGTTAGTCTGTTACTGGAGGCATCACGGAGAGGTGGAGCAGGGCCTGGATGGTTCTGGTTTACCGATCCTGGCGCAAGACATCAGCTGTGGGTCGCTGACAACTTCTAGCTCTGTTGCTGGGAGGCGCCTTTTCCAACACAATATGTATTGCAACGGTGTTCTGTCATTGCCTGGATGCTGGACTCAACAACAATAAGAAAAAACTAGCCACTACCAAAACGAAATGTATCAGACGTAAGAAACAAGAAATAACACGAGAAATAAGATCAGAAGTGAAGAAATAAAAAAAAAAAAAAAAGAAACACATTAATAACAGATAAAAACGGTTTGGTCACATGATAAAATAGAGAGATCAAAATACAACACAATGAGTCATCGACTAACGTTACAGCAGATCCATAGGCCGACCACAAAAAAAGTTGGGTTAATGAAATACTAGGAAACTAACCACAGGAGAGGCCAACAAAAGAGGAAAAGATCGCAAATTACAGCTTCCCTCGACAAAGGCAAATACGGAAGGAAAAGAAGATGTGTGCGTGAAATTGGTAGTGGTAGTAGTAATAGTAGTAGTTGCAGCAGCAGTAGAAGCAGAAGCAACAACAGTGGTAGTATTAGCAGTAGTAGTAGTAGTAGTAGCAGTAGTAGTGGTGGTGGAAATAGTGCTACGGTAGTAGTAACAGTAGTAGTAGCAGCAGTTGTAGAAGCAGAATCAATAGAGTAGTAGTAGCAGCAACAGTAGTAGTGGTAGTAGTAGTACCAGCAGTAGTAGTGGTAGTTGTAGTACCAGCAGTAGTAGTGGTAGTTGTAGTACCAGCAGTAGTAGTGGTAGTAGTAGTACCAGCAGTAGTAGTGGTAGTTGTAGTACCAGCAGTAGTAGTGGTAGTTGTAGTACCAGCAGTAGTAGTGGTAGTTGTAGTACCAGCAGTAGTAGTGGTAGTTGTAGTACCAGCAGTAGTAGTGGTAGTTGTAGTACCAGCAGTAGTAGTGGTAGTACTAGCACCAGCAGTAGTAGTGGTAGTTGTAGTACCAGCAGTAGTAGTGGTAGTTGTAGTACCAGCAGTAGTAGTGGTAGTTGTAGTACCAGCAGTAGTAGTGGTAGTTGTAGTACCAGCAGTAGTAGTGGTAGTTGTAGTACCAGCAGTAGTAGTGGTAGTTGTAGTACCAGCAGTAGTAGTGGTAGTTGTAGTACCAGCAGTAGTAGTTGTAGTTGTAGTACCAGCAGTAGTAGTGGTAGTTGTAGTACCAGCAGTAGTAGTGGTAGTTGTAGTACCAGCAGTAGTAGTGGTAGTTGTAGTACCAGCAGTAGTAGTGGTAGTTGTAGTACCAGCAGTAGTAGTGGTAGTAATAGCAGCAGGAGCAGTAGTAGTGGTAGTTGTAGTACCAGCAGTAGTAGTGGTAGTTGTAGTACCAGCAGTAGTAGTGGTAGTACTAGCACCAGCAGTAGTAGTGGTAGTTGTAGTACCAGCAGTAGTAGTGGTAGTTGTAGTACCAGCAGTAGTAGTGGTAGTTGTAGTACCAGCAGTAGTAGTGGTAGTTGTAGTACCAGCAGTAGTAGTGGTAGTACTAGCACCAGCAGTAGTAGTTGTAGTACCAGCAGTAGTAGTGGTAGTTGTAGTACCAGCAGTAGTAGTGGTAGTTGTAGTACCAGCAGTAGTAGTGGTAGTTGTAGTACCAGCAGTAGTAGTTGTAGTACCAGCAGTAGTAGTGGTAGTTGTAGTACCAGCAGTAGTAGTGGTAGTTGTAGTACCAGCAGTAGTAGTGGTAGTACTAGCACCAGCAGTAGTAGTGGTAGTTGTAGTACCAGCAGTAGTAGTGGTAGTTGTAGTACCAGCAGTAGTAGTGGTAGTTGTAGTACCAGCAGTAGTAGTGGTAGTACTAGCACCAGCAGTTGTAGTGGCAATAGTAGTAGTAGTGGTAGCAGTAGTGGTAGCAGTAGTAGTAGTAGTGGTAGCAGTAGTGGTAGCAGTAGTAGTAGTAGTGGTAGCAGTAGTGGTAGCAGTAGTAGTAGTAGTGGTAGCAGTAGTAGTAGTAGTGGTAGCAGTAGTAGTAGTAGTGGTAGCAGTAGTGGTAGCAGTAGTAGTAGTAGTGGTAGCAGTAGTAGTAGTAGCAGCAGTTGTACTAGTAGCAATTGTAGTAGCAGCAGCAGTAGTAGTAGTAGTAGTAGCAGTAGTAGTAGTGGCAGCAGCATCAGTAGTAGTAGCAGCAGCAGTATCAGTAGTCGCAGAACCAGCAGCAGTAGTAGCAGCATCAGTAGAGCAGCACCAGTAACAGCAGCAGTAGTAGTAATAGTAGTTGTAGCAGCATCAGTAGCAATAGCAGCATCAGTAGTAGCAGCAGCAGCAGTAGTAGTAGTAGCAGCATCAGTAGTAGCAGCATCAGTAGTAGTAGTAGCAGCATCAGTAGTAGCCGCATCAGTAGTAGTAGTAGTAGTAATAAAAGTCAAATCATTGGTATTCACTTTAACTACTAAAACCACAATCACCACCACTATTGTAGAAAATGTATCTATAATTGTGAAACAACTGATACTTATTTTATCAAGTTGAGACTATATCTTTCTAGCTCTAAAACTTATCAATAGGTAACCATGACACTAACTCAGACAGTTGAGGCAATCAGAAAGAGATTGTTAACATTTGGTGAGAAAAGTTTCAGAGGAATCATCCATATGTTGAGAATAAGTATAGGAATCAACAGAAGCAGCTTAAGAGAAATGAAAAAAATAAGTATAGGAATCAACAGAAGCAGCTTAAGAGAAATGAAAAAATAAGTATAGGAATCAACAGAAGCAGCTTAAGAGAAATGAAAAAATAAGTATAGGAATCAACAGAAGCAGCTTAAGAGAAATGAAAAAATAAGTATAGGAATCAACAGAAGCAGCTTAAGAGAAATGAAAAAAATAAGTATAGGAATCAACAGAAGCAGCTTAAGAGAAATGAAAAATAAGTATAGGAATCAACAGAAGCAGCTTAAGAGAAATGAAAAAAATAAGTATAGGAATCAACAGAAGCAGCTTAAGAGAAATGAAAAAATAAGTATAGGAATCAACAGAAGCAGCTTAAGAGAAATGAAAAAATAAGTATAGGAATCAACAGAAGCAGCTTAAGAGAAATGAAAAAATAAGTATAGGAATCAACAGAAGCAGCTTAAGAGAAATGAAAAAATAAGTATAGGAATCAACAGAAGCAGCTTAAGAGAAATGAAAAAATAAGTATAGGAATCAACAGAAGCAGCTTAAGAGAAATGAAAAAATAAGTATAGGAATCAACAGAAGCAGCTTAAGAGAAATGAAAAAATAAGTATAGGAATCAACAGAAGCAGCTTAAGAGAAATGAAAAAATAAGTATAGGAATCAACAGAAGCAGCTTAAGAGAAATGAAAAAATAAGTATAGGAATCAACAGAAGCAGCTTAAGAGAAATGAAAAAATAAGTATAGGAATCAACATAAGCAGCTTAAGAGAAATGAAAAAATAAGTATAGGAATCAACATAAGCAGCTTAAGAGAAATGAAAAAATAAGTATAGGAATCAACAGAAGCAGCTTAAGAGAAATGAAAAATAAGTATAGGAATCAACAGAAGCAGCTTAAGAGAAATGAAAAAATAAGTATAGGAATCAACAGAAGCAGCTTAAGAGAAATGAAAAAAATAAGTATAGGAATCAACAGAAGCAGCTTAAGAGAAATGAAAAAATAAGTATAGGAATCAACAGAAGCAGCTTAAGAGAAATGAAAAAATAAGTATAGGAATCAACAGAAGCAGCTTAAGAGAAATGAAAAAAATAAGTATAGGAATCAACAGAAGCAGCTTAAGAGAAATGAAAAAATAAGTATAGGAATCAACATAAGCAGCTTAAGAGAAATGAAAAAATAAGTATAGGAATCAACAGAAGCAGCTTAAGAGAAATGAAAAAATAAGTATAGGAATCAACAGAAGCAGCTTAAGAGAAATGAAAAAATAAGTATAGGAATCAACAGAAGCAGCTTAAGAGAAATGAAAAAATAAGTATAGGAATCAACAGAAGCAGCTTAAGAGAAATGAAAAAATAAGTATAGGAATCAACAGAAGCAGCTTAAGAGAAATGAAAAAATAAGTATAGGAATCAACAGAAGCAGCTTAAGAGAAATGAAAAAAAAAAAAAAGGAAATTCGTTAGTAAATTTAATTAACCAAAAAAAGCTGACATATTTTGATCATAAAAAACATCATGAATGCCTTGAAAGAATATATGGAGTTATGTTTGTTGTTGTTGTCTTTTTTTCAAATTAGACAAGGGTAATTAAAAGATGATGGGACAAGACATGGATATGGAGTGACCTAACAGATGATTGGAGAGGACAATAGTCAAGGGGTGACGTTAGCAGATTAGGGGACAAGACATGGACAAGGGATGACCTATGGGATGATGGAATGGGACAAGAAACGGACAAGGGACTGACCTAAAAGATGATGGGGTGGGACAAGATACGGACAAGTGGTGACCTAAAAGATAATGGGACAAGACATAGACAAGGGTGGCCTGAAAGGTGATGGGACAAGACACAGACAAGGGGTGACCTAAAAGATAATGGGACAAGACATAGACAAGGGTGGCCTGAAAGGTGATGGGACAAAGCATGAACAAGAGTGACCTAAACAATGATGGGACAAGACACAGACAAGGGGGTGACCTAAAAGATAATAGGACAAGACACAGACAAGGGGTGACCTAAAAGATAATGGGACAAGACACAGACAAGGGGTGACCTAAAAGATAATGGGACAAGACACAGACAAGGGGTGACCTTAATGATTATGCGACAAGAGACAAACATTTTCTTAAACTAAAAATCAGTCTGGAAGCTATACACCGTTGAATGTCCTCTGTAATACCCACATTCATCAAACTAACAAACCAGTTGTCCACTTCATGTGACATGACATTTACTATGGAATGAGTCCCTGTACATACCAAAATCCCAGACAGCAAGGAAAGCAAAGCTAAATAAACTAGGAGCAGCACAGAATCAAACATCACCACTGCACCAATATGCAACATGTTCAACACATGAGAACAGATATATATATATATGGCCCTTTTCGTCTTGTCAGACGGTCTAGTGGAGGCTATTGTGTATTTTTTTGAGGTATTGTTTTTGCCGAACAGCTTCTCTCGTGGCTAATTCTACCAATGTTTGACAAACACACGCGGTCACATAATGAACAGGTCAGGCTCGCTGGTCCACAGGGTTTACCATCCTTTTTCATGAGTCTCTTCTCTTCTAAGTCCTGTCTTAGAACAGTCTCAAATGTTGTTATACCGTTCCTTATACGTGCTCTCCATGATGTGCGATCACTTGCCAGATGTTGCCAGTCGTTTTCACAGATGGAGAAGTCTTTCAGAGATGATTTGCAGATATCTCTATATCGTAGTTTAGGTCTGCCGATTTGTCGTTTTCCGTGTTTTAGCTCGCCATATAGTATTTGCCTAGGAATGCGTTTTTCTTCCATCCGTTGGACATGCCCCAGCCATCTTAGCCTTCGACTTCTGAGCATCGACATGATTGTTAGGGTCTTAGCACGTTGCAGGACAGTTAAGTTGGTTATTTTGTCCTGCCATTTGATGTGCATTATTTTGCGGAGACATCGCATGTGGAAGACATTTAGTCTTTTTTCCTGGTTTGAGTATGTTGTCCAGGTTTCGGATCCATATAGTAGTGTGCTAAGCACACATGTTTGATATATTAAGAGTTTAGTCTTTTGAGTTAGTTTCGTGTTGTTCCATGCCCTTTTTGTGAGTTTGCCGAAGGTCGTAGCTGCCTTACCAATTCGACAGTTTATTTCTTCATCAAGAGAGATGGTTTGCGTAACTGTGGATCCAAGATATGTAAATTTCTGTACTGATTCTAGTGGGCAGTCTTTTAGAGTAATAGATAGAGGTTTGAAGTCACCTTGATTTAGTATTACTGTCTTCTGAACATTAATTGACAGTGAAAAAAGGTCGCATGCTTTATCCAGGTTTCGTTTCAAGGATTTCCGAAGGAGGGACAAAGTCCATACGTTCGGAATTGAAAGAAGATGAGAACAGACCCCTAGGAGTAACTACCAACAAGAATACTTGAACGAGGGCCACTATCAAAACTAGCCACAAGCTCTATAAATATCAATCCAAACAAACCGAAACAAACAACTAAACAGAAGAGACCTAACTCTAAATTTTCAGCTGAAATAAAAAAGTGACCTGACAAATAAACACTTAGACTACACAAGTTGAATGAACCAAATTGCAGGCATTGCAATCAGCATATGGACTACCTAACACAACGCTGTCCCCATCGTCTAGATCTGTGATGCCAGTGGTAATTCTCAACATATCCAATCATTGGTAACAAACAATTCTAAAAAAGGAAGAAAAAAGTGGTATGGTGACAGCTTTATGTGGTAATGGACAAAACAAAAGTCGACGTTTTCTCTACGCATCTTGATACCTTTACTTCATTGATAACACTCTTCCACCAGGAAACTCTCAACATATCCAACCATTGATAACACTCTTCCACCAGGAAACTCTCAACATATCCAACCATTGATAACACTCTTCCACCAGGAAACTCTCAACATATCCAACCATTGATAACACTCTTCCACCAGGTAACTCTCAACATATCCAACCATTGATAACACTCTTCCACCAGGTAACTCTCAACATATCCAACCATTGATAACACTCTTCCACCAGGTAACTCTCAACATATCCAACCATTGATAACACTCTTCCACCAGGTAACTCTCAACATATCCAACCATTGATAACACTCTTCCTTCAGGAAACTCTCAACATATCCAACCATTGACAACACTCTTCCACCAGGTAACTCTCAACATATCCAACCATTGATAACACTCTTCCACCAGGTAACTCTCAACATATCCAACCATTGATAACACTCTTCCACCAGGTAACTCTCAACATATCCAACCATTGATAACACTCTTCCTTCAGGAAACTCTCAACATATCCAACCATTGATAACACTCTTCCACCAGGTAACTCTCAACATATCCAACCATTGATAACACTCTTCCACCAGGTAACTCTCAACATATCCAACCATTGATAACACTCTTCCACCAGGTAACTCTCAACATATCCAACCATTGATAACACTCTTCCACCAGGAAACTCTCAACATATCCAACCATTGATAACACTCTTCCTTCAGGAAACTCTCAACATATCCAATATTGATAACACTCTTCCACCTGGAAACTCTCAACATATCCAATATTGATAACACTCTTCCACTAGGTAACTCTCAACATATCCAACCACTGATAACACTCTCACACAAGCTGAACAGTTGAGAAGGGACCGGTGCCTTTCCTCTATGAGAGACACACTAAAAAGTGCATCCAGCTCGCAGCTGAACGGGATAGTTCGTCTGTTTTTGTATTTTTTAAATTATGTGTGAAGGCTACACACAAACACAACACACACATACAGACCAGTAGTGTAAGGAGGCGAAATGAAGTACCCGAGAAGTTTCAGGGGAGTGAACAAACTAATGCATGTTAAGCAAAAAAAAAATTAGAGGATAGTATCCCTTATATATAATTTTATTAATAAAAGATTCTAATCTGATTTTACGTCTACATTTACTGTTTTTGACACAATAAAATTAGTTAAAATTAAAACGCTGTATTCTTTTAATGTATACAATGGTCTGAGCCGCGATAGCTAAGTGGTTAGTGAACTGGACTACCACGGACAAGGGGTAGGGTTCGATCCCAACCGACGGCTTCCGGGTTCACCCAGCCTTAAAATGGGTACCAGATTTTTTTTCTGGGAAGGTAAAGCAGCACGGACGTAATACTGACCACATTACCCCAAAAATCATGTGCTGAAGGTCTGTAAAATATAGGGTCACTAACACCATATTTCCCTATATGCCACTTGGCGTGACGGGGGTACTTTACTTACTTATACAATGGTCTGTAACTTTTCAGATGATGGAGGAGTGAAGTATTCATTTCCTCTAACAAATAATTTCAGGGGAAGAGAAGTTGTTTAGTTGGCAGTGTATCGTAATGTATAAGTCTTTCATGGTAAGGTGCTAAGTCAAGGAATACGGGTTCAATCCTGTATGGGCTGTCTATTGTTCTTTGTTTTTTTTCTGCTGTTGATTATTTGTGAATTTTTTCAGTCTTTAATTTTATCTAGTACTAGACCACAGTAAAAGGCATTTCATGGGCCACTGTTCTTTATCTTTGCTAATATTTTCCCCCTTTTAAAAAAAAATTATTAACTGATCTTTTCCTGAAAAGACTGAATAGCAGCAGTCTAGGATTAAACTGTGATCACATAATCACCAGCCATTAGCACTGTAAAGAGCACACATACGTTTAACCTATCATCATCATCAAGTGCAAATTTCAACATTTTTTTGCAATGTACTGTTGATAAAGAATTGATATGAAAATGGTACTATAAAGGAACATAAAATATTAAAATGTGGTTCAATTACAGCTAAGGTATATTATATTGTGGGTGGAGAGAGAGAATTGCCAGAGAAATGGTCCCAAAAAAAGAATGTTTGACAATTATAAAAAGTACAGGGACTGTACTGAGAAAAGTACTAAATGTGTCTAAGATAAGAAAGGATACATTCTGAGCACTCTGTATTTTAGGAAAGCAACAACTCAGTCACTAATACACTGATAAATGATGATTGTGTATTTAGAGACCTACCCTGTATCAATATTACTGAGGCTGGTCTTCTAGATGCTGGGTCATTTGCTTTCCATTATTATTTGGAAAATAAAAAAATTTAAAAAAAAATAAAGTACCCCCGTCATGCCAAGTGGTGTATAGGGAATATGGTGTTAGTGACCATAAATTTTACAGACCTTCAGCACATGATTTTTGGGGTAATGTGGTCGGTATTACGCCCGTGCCGCTTTATTTTCCCAGAAAAAATTTGGTACCCATTTAAGGCTGGGTGAACCCAGAAGCCATCGGTTGGGATCAAACCTTACCTCTTGTCCTTTGTAGTCCAGTTCACTAACCACTGAGCTATCGCGGCTCCCTATTTGGAAAATAACATGTCGTTATTCTTTTAATCTAAAAGGTTTTAATAAATTTTATATTTTTTATCTTTCCAGCATTGATAAATGTTGCATAGAGCTTATACTGCATTTCATTATCAGAGCATGATGTTCAGTCTTATCAAATGTAGTCTATGCCTGCCAACTTTGCTTCTCTTATTAGCGTTCTTTTCAGTGTCTCTCTAGGTATTCTCTTTTTCTGTATCCTGATGTTTCCCATTGATAAATTAGTTAAGATAAATATAATGCAATAAATCTATGACATATAGTGTGATGTTGGAAATGTAATAAATACATTATCTTTTAATGAAATTACAAAAACTGTTTTAAAGTCAAGTACTAGATTACAAATATAAAAAAAACAAATGTAGATAATAGTGGAATTTTCATTTTTATTGTAATTTCAATGTTTATGAGAAGTGTAATAATGGCAATGAAAAATAAGTTCCTTAATGTGTTTATAATGACCTTTCATAATTGACAAGAGTAATAAAATATCATAAGTATAATTAAGATTCTATCCATCTATTGTCCTTTCGAGCCGAAGACGGCACACAGGGCAGAACCAGAATCTCAAAAACAGAAACCTTGCATGCCAAAATGGCACATATTGCAGAGATCACTGCCTCTAAAATCTGTTTCCATAACAATAGTTTTTACAATGACAACTTGTCAAGCCATCGATCAACCTCCTAAGTCGTCTCTTACGACATGGTTGGAAGGTCACAGTGTCACTATAATTAAGATTACTGTTCCTGATATCTATTTGTGATAAATTTTGTGGCAGAATAGATATTTTAGCTAATGAATTATACAAATCTTCTTCAGTGTTCACAAGTTAAAAGTGAGTGTGGATGAATTGTTGCACTAGTTTATGGTAAGCCATGGCTGATTGTCCGGATACATCACTCTTCATCATGGGAGGAGAGTTTTAACTGTTTAATCAACTGTTTAATCATTGTGTTCAAGCAGTGGCTGTTTAGGCCTAATCTGTTTTTGGCTTTTAACTGCCAGGAGTTTAACATGCACAGAGGATACAATGGACCTCTTATTTTTCCCTTTATTCAAGTGGGCTAGATAATAGGACATCAATACCCAGAGGAATGTTTTTTTTTTTTTTTTTTTTGGGGGGGGGGGAGAGAAGGGAGGTGGGGGGAGTCATGGAGAAGGATTTGAACCCACAAACTTTTTGTCCAGAGGCCAACATTTTACCTCTTCACCAATCAGCCCCCATATTGAAGAGAATTATCATCAACATTTAAATTTGTAGATAAGTTAATTAAGAATTTACTTGCATATTTTGACTGAGTAAATGCCATATTACTCTCTGCAATACATCAAAACAATAGAGTTTAAAATATGAGAGATCTAAAATAAAACAAATGAAGTGTAAAATAAACAAATCCAAACAATGAAATAACAAGAACTTGTAATATTTAACTTTAGATAAAGAAAACATAAATTATATTATGCTTAATCAATATTTTATCAAGATTTGTTTATGTCAGAAAGTAGGTTTATTATGTTAATTCAACTTATAACTGAGACACAAATATAATTAAACTATGAAGTAAGTACATTGATCAGAGAGGCAGGAGCAGCAGGAATTGGCTCCCTCAATGAGATAGAGTTGCTTGCACAGAACAGCGACAATTGGCGAGATTTGATAAAAGATCTTTCATCATCATCATTGAGTGCCGTCTCCGCAATGAAGGTTGGCTATCATGGAGCACCATTCTGCTCTGTCTCTTGCTCTTGCTTTGATGGTGCAGGTTGTCATAGGCTGATTTGTCCATCTTTTGATGTTACTCGTACATGTTAGTCTTGGTCTGCCTCTGCCTCTTTTATATTTAATATAAAGACCTACAGATAAAGATCATTAGTTAGTGGTTGCACTTAGACCTAAGATAAATGTCATTATACATTTAGCTCTATCATCAGCCATGAAGATTTATGGGAAACCCAGTGTTGCTCATTGAGACCTTGTGTGCTTGTTGAATAACGTCCAACTCTGACCTAAGTTGACCCCATCGTTTCTGCATACATGACTTCCTCAATGTCTGCTGCTGTATTCTGTTAATAAAATGCAGAGAATGCACAAAAGATGTTATTGTATAATAAAGATGATCTATTGAACATATACTTTAGCACGATTTTCTTTAGCATTATTTCCACTTCTCATTTCATTAACTCTTTCCATACAGAAGCTTTTTAGCGATGCAACGGAAGAGATTTCAGAGAGAAAATTTGTAATGGTTTTAAGAATGAATCTAAATATATTTATATTTATGGTTATGGAAGGCCCTGGTATCACTGTAAACGAATTAAAATCCATGATTGTTCAGCTGCCCATGCCAATGGAATCATCCGAATTAACATTTCATCTCACTGAAGGATCCAAACAAAGAAAGGTAGCTGCAGTCCCCATCACAGCAGTCTCGGCACACGGCAAAAGACAAGGCAAAACCACACTGAAAGTGATCATAGCCATCTGTTTCCCATCATACGACATCATCATTCATCGTAAGCAATCGGAATATCGAAAGACGATTCGGATTAAAAACACAGCTCATGGTGTGCACAGAGCACTTAACTCAGTAGCTCTGGCACTAAGCTGGACTTGGAATATGAGGAAACTGCAACAAGGAACACTTTTCAGACACAGTCTTTAATGGTTCCTGCCGCCTATCCACCATATTGAACGCAAGTCCTCTACATATTTATAACATATAACATATTATACATGAATTTTTAGATAATTGAACAAGGTATTAGATTTCACCAATACCAAGATGATACAAGACATGTAAAAAGAATATAGTTTGATGACGGTTCACTCTAATCAAATTGAGAGTGATGCACTATGTGGCAAAACGTACGCGGTGGAAAACAGCATGGCGCACAGTGCTGTGAAATGTGCAGATAGAGTTAATAATGTGCAGCATATGTTGTTTGTTTATGCAACTATTAACCCTACCAGACCGCTGTACCTAGTTTTTGGTAGTGAATCTGCCACTATACCGCTGTCCCTAATTTGCGGTACATTGCCTAGCACGTGAAAAATACGTCACAAACTAAAACTAACCAACCAATCGTGGTCAAACCTCATAGTTAGCCATTGCAAATGTTTGCCCCCCGTCTGTTTGAATTGACTTTGTGTGGTTTGACGTGAAAAAAATTATGAAAATTCACAAAGCAGCTGATGAATCAAGCACTTCAACAGAAAAGCGAAGTAGGTCTAAGCTTTTCACATTCCAACAGGAGATCGATACTTTGGTTTATTCAGACTTTGAGGAGTCAGATTTTCATAAAAAATAATATGTTTCCAGTTCAAGTGACACACAGTGAGAGCACGAGTGATGAGGAGAATCTTGAACCATCTAGAGCTAGATCGATAGTAAGAGATGGAGAGGGAGGGGACGTGTCCCTCAAATAGCTAATGGGGGTACCTCTGTGTGAAACAAGGCTCATCCTGCTGGGCGGATTGACACACAAAGATGGAATATTGATGCTAGATGAAAGATAGACCTATTTTCTACAATGTCTCCAGTTCTATTTTATTCTAACCACTTGTTTTTGCATGTAACTAACATTTTTCGATATCATGTTGGTTTTTTCTCTTTAATGCTCAGGAGCCCAAGTATATGGGACAGTTAGGTTCAGGGCCTCAGGTCTGGTAGGGTTAATCACACTAACTTGACAATAAAGTGATCTTGTTTGATCTGACACTCTTCTGTTGATCCGGTTGAAAAGAAAAAATAACTGGTGTCAGACATTCTAAACTGGTACTAGCAACGAGAAAGAGCACTGGCTCATTCACCTTAAAATGCTGTAGTCAGGCTGGTGAAGTTTAATACTTCACTCACCAGACACACTATTTCATCGCAAGTACAAAGCAATGCACTTCTCCTATTTAAATTTATCATTTTGATGCCCTGATTGTGGAACTTCATCATCTGATCCATGAATTATGCCTCCAGTTCATCATTGACATCACATAGTATGACATCATGTCACATCCATCATACTCACTGCACTTGACATTGAGTGACCTTTTTCCTGTTTGCAGTCATTAGAAAAAGTCACTTTGTAGATGTTTTATGAATGACCAAGATTTGATTATGTACTAGAGGCATAGTTACAAATAAGAATTTCAATTATTTTTACACATAATATGTCACAGATTAACAAAAACATACCTTGCTTGCATGAGAGCACTCATTCTTTGCTCCTGCGTGGTGTATACAGAGAGCTGTTTCCTTTCATGTTTTCGTGACCAGTATGTATCCAACGCAGGATAAAAGCACAGGTCAAACACAAATATACCAGAGACATCTGTGACAGTTCCAGCATCATCTACAGATGTGCCTTCACCTTTAAAAACATCAGTCACACAGTTTTGTAGTCAAATAATGGCAAAAATGTATGTAGGTAACTTGAATAATTCAACTAGGGCCATAATTAGCATGTATACTACATAATTAGCATGTGTACATATGTATGTATGTATGTGTGTATATATTTTTTACCATCTTTACCTCAGCACAGCAATTATTTGCCTGTTTCCTATTTATTTATACTTACACTAGCAAAATGACCAGTCAGAAAGTGTGTGGATAGACACTTCCTGTTGGTAATCTGAGGGCAGATTTTTAGCACAATAATAAAGAAGACATTGAAGGAGGTTGGGGATAAACCACAATCTTGTTTATCCCACTGCTGATATTGAAGCATGAGATGTCTAATTATCATAATGCACTGTACACTTTATATCCTAAAGAAAGAACTGATTCACGCTCATTAATGTTGGTGTGCAATTTTGAAAAGAAAGCCTTCTTAATTGATGAGGTTGATTATCTTTGTGAAGTTCGTTAAGGCGAGGAATACTATGGCTTGTGTTGTTCTGCGCATTTCTCTTGTAGTTGTCTTGAGGAGAAGACCTAAAAACAGTCCCCCCCCCCATTTTGTGTGACATCCAACTGTGATTTATAGGTCACCATATCAACTAACCTGTGCAGCCTGTTGACTAAAACTAAAAATAATGTTTACAGTAAGTTAAAAATATTTCTTATTTTATCAATATTTTACTTTTTACGTTCATGAATTGTGAAAACTTTGACCTACCCTTAAGGAACAATGTTTTCCCCTCACTTCCAAAAGCTAGCATTGGGTTCCATGGTGTCTGGATCTGATGGGTTGGAGGTAGGACAATCTGGCATATACCAGCACCAGTTCCAATATCCTTGATGAACATATTACCATCCTTCTGGACATAGATCATCTGGAAGAAATTATTGTTCTTTATAATTAAGAGGATGCATACATTGAGAACTGGAGGCAAAGGCGCGCCTACCAGCACCAGAGTTGGAAGTTGTCAGCGACCCATAGCTGATGGCTTGCGCCAGGATCAGTGAACAAAAACCATCCAGACCCTGCTCCACCTCTCCGCGGTACCTCCAGTAACATACTAACCTGTCTAGTCTGGCCAAGCGTGCAGGGATCGAAGAGGGAAGACAACCCGGTACTCAAAAATGTTGTGCTGAAGTTGGATGTGTTGGACCGAAAGGCGCAAATATAACAGTTATACTGCAAACCACAACACAACGCAGACACGTCCACTACGTCCTTGTAAGGGCGGATGATGAGGAGGAATATTCTAGTCTACTATGATATTCTAGAATACTTCAGTCATTGGGCAAACGCAACCAACCAACATTGAGAACTGATTGTGTAGTGCACTTTACAGTTCTCCTATACATTCATTGCAAAATTCTATCAACAAGAATTTAATTATACAAAAATATGACAACACAACAACTGTCAAACAATTATTCTAATTTGATAGGTCAATCTACATGAAAAAAATTAATTCCAATGCTGGTTTTAAAAATATTTGTTTGGGACACCTATAGAAATTTAAGTAACATCTTTACTAACATAAACATTACAAAACTACATGCAAGACAAATTTGACAGCAAGAAATGTAACTGAGATATAATCAAAACAAAATGTTCATATATTGAGTTTATCCACAACAATAGATGAGCTGTGACTGGTCTAAGAGGATTCAGTTCTTTTTCCCCTTTAGTGCCATGTAATGTGATGTGTTTGTGATGTGTTTTTTAGCTTCAAAATGAGTGTTTAAATTAACCAGCTCCAGAGTCCTAATGTCATCAAATGCTGAGCATTTAAAAAGATGGCAGTCGGCAGTCAGGAGTCTCAAAAGTATGTGTACACAGCTGAAATATTTTTATGAACTATGCTCAAGTAATTATTGTATGATTAGTTAGAAAATATATACATTCACAAACACACATACTCACACACAAATAATAGCTTATTCATACACACTAATGTGAAATGTATTTTTCATAATTCTATGAAAATCTAAATGGAGTCTGTGTTGTAAGTAGAATTAAGCTCATGTACTAATGATGATGACAATCATGATAAAAATTATAGTAATGATATTGATTACAATAATGATACTGATTATAAATATAATGGAGATTATTATACTGCTTAATATTAATAAAAATTAATATAATAAACAACTTTACCAGTTCAGGCAAATTGGGAATAAATTGCAACAGTGTCTGAATGTCATCATCATTCTCAGGTCTGAAATATTTCAATATTAATTTAGTTCTCCAACTTTGATTACAAACAAACAATACATTTTTAATGATGTTCTTTTTAAAGTCTGATAACTACAACTGCCACATTTGATCTAATTTACAATTCTAAGTATATTCTTTCAGCCAAACCATATAAGTTTATTTCTTGACATAAGACCCTCAATCAACTTAGTGTCAAACTCAGAGAAAAAAACAATGCTGTAACAGTATTTTGTAGTTGTAAAATTAATCATTTGAAAGATTTTCTAGCATTTATACTAAGGTTATAAAGTTTAGAGTTAATGAAATATTTCATATTTATAAATATTAGTTAAAAAACAATGTAAGAAGTTCACATATATAAACACACTTACTCTTCAAGAATGCATCTTGGTATCTGCTGACTGCCATGACAAGTGTCAAACAGCATTTGTGTTCCATCAGAGCACTCAACCAATAGGAATGTTGCTGATTTTGTAGGATAGGGTGGATATTGTGGTGGGTCATATGGAAACAGACAAGGATCCAGGAATCGTATACTTTTGATATAACCCTTATCTGAAGCATTTAGAACAGCTTTATGCAGGCCTGAAAGTTAAACAAAAACAGTTTATCAAGTGGCCCTATATTAGCAAATGTTTAAAACAATAAAAAAAAATTAAATTGGAACAATTGTGTATTAAACAATATATCATATATATCAAAGCCTTTCCATTAAAGACATGAATGAGAGAACATTAATTTCTTTTCCAAAATTTGCAAATGTCTGCCTAAATTTTCCCTTCTGGCATAAGTAATAATAAGATTAAGTATTCATTTCTAAATAATAAAATAGTTATGATATAACTTCATTTATGGACAATGCTATGTTATATGGTAATTATTTCATCTGTTTTAAGATATAATTAGATATTCTTATTTTAAATATCATCTACACGAATTATTATAATTGTATATTAAATGCTAAAATTATTGCTTTTTCACATAAATTAAAATATAAATTATAACATTTTGCAACATGCATTTTTGCAAAAGTAAACATCGAACTATACATACAAACATTTTACCCAGCTGTCTATTCCACAAGACTATATTTCCATTTGTTAGTCCAACTGCCAGGTAGGTCATGCATGGGCTGATAGATGAGTGGATGATATTGCTGGCAAATGGCCAGACTATTTCTGGCTTTAATTCTATGTCTGATTTTATGAAAGAGGCAAACAATATCTTTAAACATAGTAAAAAAAAAATAAATTATTATATTCAAATTATGTTTTTAGGTATTTGATAATTAATTTCTGTCAGGCATGTCTCAGCTGTTTTTCTGGACAAAAAATTGTCTTGAAAATGACATTTACTTCTACTCTTCAACTTATTTTCAGAACTCTTGTATTAGCACTGCTAGTGGTAGTATATCTTAAAATTCAAAGTAATAAGCATTCTACTTTGTAGATTATAATCATTGAAACTTACCAAATCCATCTGCCTCAAACTAGAAGAGGCTTTTTAAAATAGATGCCTTTACAATACAATGGGTGCTTTTTGGCCTAACATTATCTCCACTAAAGATCTTCACAAGGAAACTTTCACTGATGACATCACTATGGCGATCCTACAGAGAGAAGACGGTGCTGGACAACAGGCCATGTTCTCATAATGTTTCAGACAGCTATACAGACCATGACTCCAACTCCAGTACTTTGCTGGACACAGGCAAAACAACAAGAGTAAGACCAATAGAGACATTGTTTAGAATTGCTTGTTAATAAAGACAAAAGAAAACTGTTTCAGACAAGATGGGCTTGAAAGGTTTAAGATAGAGAGCAGTGGAGATCTCTGCTGATAGCCTTATGTGCCAGAAGGTATAAAGAGGTTTCAGTAAGCAAAAAGTACTAGCATAGATTTTGAGGCTGTGAAAGACTATGGCAACAATAGAAACAAGTGAACCTGTGAGCCAAACTGTGAAATAACATATAATCTTTAATATAGCTGACAATAAAAGGCAATGTAGGCAAAAGAAAAAAGAGCAATGAAAGTGAAATTCTAAACCAAACTGAATTTTTTAAATACAATCTGTACTGGAACTGTTAATGAGTAGAATGAAGAAAGTAGCATACTAGTGCTCTTAAAGAGGAACCATAATATAAAATAGATAAAGAGTTAGTTGCAGCCCTTTTCATATTTTATATAAATTAAAAATCAAGTTCACGAAGATGTGTCAGTTTATACAACATTATTTACTTCATCATCATTTAATGTATAAAAATTGTCCCACAAATATCTGTCCATTGTTATAACACTAATTCTCATCAACTACATTTTAAAATGTAATCCAACTCTTTCCTCTCTCTGTCTAATTTAACCTCTTTTCCTTAGATACTCTTTACTGTCACCATGTTTATCAAGTCAGAACTTCTTTTCCCTAGACACTCTTTACTGTCACCATGTTTATCAAGTCAGAACTTATTTTCCTCAGATACTCTTTACTGTCACCATGTTTATCAAGTCAGAACTTCTTTTCCCTAGATACTCTTTTCTGTCACCATGTTTATCAAGTCAGAACTTCTTTCCCTAGATACTCATTACTGTCACCATGTTTATCAAGTCAGAACTTATTTTCCTTAGATACTCTTTACTGTCACCATGTTTATCAAGTCAGAACTTCTTTTCCTTAGATACTCTTTACTGTCACCATGTTTATCAAGTTAGAACTTCTTTTCCCTAGATACTCTTTACTGTCACCATGTTTATCAAGTCAGAACTTCTTTTCCCTAGATACTCATTACTGTCACCATGTTTATCAAGTCAGAACTTCTTTTCCCTAGATACTCTCTACTGTCACCATGTTTATCAAGTCAGAACTTCTATCCCTTAGATACTCTCTACTGTCACCATGTTTATCAAGTCAGAACTTCTTTTCCCTAGATACTCTCTACTGTCACCATGTTTATCAAGTCAGAACTTCTATCCCTTAGATACTCTTTACTGTCACCATGTTTATCAAGTCAGAACTTCTTTTCCCTAGATACTCTTTTCTGTCACCATGTTTATCAAGTCAGAACTTCTTTTCCCTAGATACTCTTTACTGTCACCATGTTTATCAAATCAGAACTTCTTTTCCCTAGATACTCTTTACTGTCACCATGTTTATCAAGTCAGAACTTCTTTTCCCTAGATACTCTTTTCTGTCACCATGTTTATCAAGTCAGTCTTCTTCGTCTTAATCCTCTGAGCTTCGGTCAGAGCATAGAGCATTCACAAGAGATCTCCACTGAATTCGGTCTGGAGCAAGCATGGACAACTCTCATCAGTACCTGTCAGTCCCTTTCATTTCATCATGTATGGTTCATTGCTATGTCCCCAAACTCTTCTTCATTTGCCAGGTGGTGTCCATGTTAATGTTAGGTGCGGATGCCTGGATCGTTCCATTCATAGAACATGGCCTAGCCATTTCTAACGTCTTCTTTTACTTCTTTATTGATGTTGTTAATGCCTGATCTTCTGGCGAATTCTTTGTTCATAATGTATTTATCCCAATGGATGTTTAGAATCTTCTTAAGACAGTAACCTTCAAATCCTCTTTGTCAAATTTCTATCTGATGGTTCATTCTCCATGTTTCTGCTACATATAAAAATATGGATCGCATATTTGACTTGTAAATTCTAAACTTGGTGCTAAGATGGAGACTAGTTGAATGATAAATGTTGAATGTAACTTTCTTTGTACTTTTGGCATTTATCCTCATAATTTTAGTTTTCTCTACATTTATATTTAGTTCTACTGTGTTAGCAAACTGATTTACTCTTTGATTAAACTGATCAAGTATGTACTTCTATAAAAATGTGTACATTATATTGTACGTCTTCCTTTTATAATTATTAATATTATTATTTACCTGTTGATGGCGATTTTATGTAATTACTTACATTTAAAATACATTTAGTTAAAAGGAAAAAAAACATTTTAAAAATTAACAATATAATTATAAAACTGTCATCAACACTTCACTAACTTAGGTGTTCTAGAACTATCTATATTTGTATACTTTCATCAAAGTTTATCTGAATGTAGACATAAACATAAATTGAATATATAGCCTGTGTTATAAATGTGTATGCTACTTAGATTTGTTTAACAGTTGCAATTATTGTCATTTCAGACCATATAAATTTGATATAATGCTCATATGGTGTAAACTTCACCAACCAAGTACAGTGAAATCGGACGAATACAATTTCAAAGTTTGCAAAATTTCTTTTTATAAATAAATAAACAAGCAAACAGAGAAATTTCAAAATAAGACATACAAGGAAGTCTATAAATGAATTCTACAAACAAATTTTGGTGAGACAAGATAACATTAAAAAAAAATTATTTATAACAAACATATTACACAGTTGAACCCGTATTTATTTGCTAAATGCACATAAATCAACAATCCAGATAACCTGCTTAATTTGCATGAATTAGAGACATTTGTATTGTATAACTGAGTATAAACGAAAGCCAAACATTAAAATTTTGGTTCAAAACTGTTCTGCTTTTCCAGGTTTGACTGTATAATAAGAAATACTAATAATAACATTTTAACACAAGACTTGAAAAAAAAATCACTGTTTAAGTAAACACCATCCAACAAGATCTGGTAAATGTAACAGCCAATTGTGGATATAACAGCAAATAACTTATAATTCTCCTTGTTTTGGCAGAAATTACACTTGATAAACCTTAAAACATTTGATTTTTGCATTAATATATATTTATAAATTATTATCACCAACATTCAGTGTGATTATGTTTCCTCATCTCTTTTATACTTTTGACCAAAATTTACTTTTCTCTCATGCTGAATCTTTGTACTCACTTTCAATACCTGTTATCATTATTCTGTACTCTTACTTTCAAGGACTTCTGTGTGTGCAATTATTGTTGCTTTAAATTGATTCTTCACATTTGGGGAAGCATGAGTTAGCTGACTTGCAGTGACTTCAAGAGAATTAAAGACCAAAGCTGATGAAGACCTCACTTCACCTTCACAAAAATAATTTCAATCACAAAAGACTGAACAACAAGGTGAAGATTTAACTTCTGTATGAACCAGCAAAATCTCTTGCAGTTTATTTCCTCTCTTGAGTTTTACTGCTGGCAGCTCAGGCTGATTCCATTAGTTCTTTTTCAATCTACCCAAAAATCTGCCAATGAAAACTTATTTTCTATAGTTTGCCTCAAGCATATTCACCATCCAACAACCCAGTAATTCCACCCACTTTACAAAGAGAATTCATAGTTATTTGTTACTTATCTGCTGAAAGCAGCAGTTATATTATATTTAGTTATACTTAGTTATATTATATTTAGTTATGCATAGTTGTGTGCTTAGTACACTTCTATACGGATCAGAAACTTGGACTACCTATGCAAGGCAGGAGAAAAGGTTAAACAGCTTTCACATACATTGCCTTCGCAAGATTATGAACATCAAATGGCAGGACAAAGTAACTAACTCTAATATCTTACAATGAGCCAAACTTCCATCGATCATGGACAACATAGGATTCATAGACTAAAGTGGCTGGGCCATGTAAGAAGAATGGCAAACAATTGTGTTCCTAAACAAATATTGTATGGCGAACTTAAAGACGGAAAGAAACCAAAGGGCAGACCAGTGCTGAGATATAAATTTGTTTGCAGGGCTTCCTTGGGGTAATTTTCTATAAGTGAAAGGAACTGGGAAAATGATAGTAGCGGATAGTAGCACATGGAGAGCAAACATAAAAACTGGCACAGCAACTTTCGAGACAGTGCTGATGACAAATTCAGAAGACAAAAAGCGCAAGAGAAAGGAGACAAGGCCAGGTACCGTGGGTACACCTTGCTCGTTCTGTGAATGGATCTGTCTGTCCAGGATTTACAAATTCAGCCACGAGAAAAGATGTTCAGTAAAGCAGCTCCCAGTATGAGACACTAATGCTTTACCAAACTACTGACTTATCATGATTTCTTGCTACCAACTGTCTGTGAAGACGCCAAAGGCCATATATATACATGGTTATATTATATTTAGTTATAAAAAAAAAAAAGTAAAGAGCCCTGTCACGCCAAGTGGTGTATAGGGAGTATGGTGTTAGTGACCATAAATTTTACAGATCTTCAGCACACGATTTTTGGGGTCATGGGGTCGGTATTACACCTGTGTCGCTTTACTTTCCCAGAAAAAATCTGGTACCCATTTAAGACTGGATAAACCAGTAAGCCGTCGGTTGCGATCGAAACCTACCTTTTGTCCTTTGTAGTCCAGTTCACTAACCACTGAGCTATCGTGCTCCCTATATTTAGTTATACTTAGTTATATTTATATTTAGCTGCTGAAATTGTTTGGCTACCAAAACTACAACAGAAGAAAGAACTAGAATGGTATTAAACTCATCATCATTCTTCACATTTGTTTTGTTATTGACATCCACTTTAGGTTTTACTTTTATCTTTGCTCTTTCCTTTTTTTTTTTTTTTTGCTTAAAGAGAAAACAAATATTGTGTTGGTGAGGGAGCAGAATTTAATGAATGAAAATTGTAATGTTTTATACTTATTGTTAAGTCTCTAGGTTTTTGTCAGTTAATTTTACTCTATGTTATAGTTTTTGTCAGTTAATTTTACTCTATGTTATAGTTTTTGTCAGTTAATTTTACTCTATGTTATAGTTTTTGTCAGTTAATTTTACTCTATGTTATAGTTTTTGTCAGTTAATTTTACTCTATGTTATAGTTTTTGTCAGTTAATTTTACTCTACGTTATAGTTTTTGTCAGTTAATTTTACTCTATGTTATAGTTTTTGAATTGCAAGCAACTTAAACATGAAGCAAAATGTGTTTGTGGTGTGGTCTTCATAAAAGCCTTTCAATATACTGTAAATTTTGACAGAGGTATACATATAATATGTTTACTAAATGTTTGTATGTGCACATATTTTATTTTTGCTGAGTTAAAGGTTTTGCATGTGATTATGTATTATTTTTGCTAAGTTAAAAGTTTTGCATGTGATTATGTATTATTTTTGCTAAAAAGTTAATACATAACTTTTCAGCTCATTTTTCTTTCTCTTACATTTTTTTTTTCTGTTTTGTGAGAACTCTTTTCTGTTTCATTAAATTAATTTTGCTTGTAATTATAAAGGGTTACTAGCTCATTTAAAATATGCCCACAGGAAAATTAGTTATTTCTTTCTGATGTTTGTGATGTTACAATTTTGCACATTCATTTTGAATTGTTTTCTGTTCTCTAGTGAAATGATTATTACTCTTCTTAGTAGAAGTTGAAGAAAACCACCTCCAGTCTTCCAGTTTGTTGACATTTATAAATGAATAGCACATACCTAATAAGGTATAAACCACATTGAAGAACTTATTTTTCCATTTCCAGTTATTTATTTCACACAATTCTGTTAAGTTATTTTTAAGCTTATTGTAATTTGCCAGTTTGTTCTATACTTCTGATATATATCTCATTTGATACAAACAGAGTTTCAACATATCTCAAATAATTTGCTTAAATTTATGAATTACCTACTCAATCAATTATTAGTACATTAATAAATAATATGATGGTTACACATGTGCAGTTCGAACAGAGGAAGGACTGAGCGAATGTTTCCCAATAGAAACTGGGGTTAAACAAGGATGTATTTTATCGCCCTTGTTATTTGGAATTGTTATGGACTTCATAATGAAGAAATGCTGCACTGGTAATAAAGGCATCGAATGGATACAAGGAGACCATTTGGAGGACCTCGACTTTGCTGATGACATAGTTCTCATCAGCAGTCAGATAAAAACGATGCAGGAAAACACAAATGAACTATCATCAATAGCCAGCAAAATTGGGCTTGAGGTCAATCATGAAAAGACTAAAGTCATGAAAAGTTTAATTCCAACAAGTGATAAAATATACATGGAAAACAAACCAGTAGAAGAGATCGATCACTTTATCTATCTTGGAAGTCACATTGATCGAGAAGGGGATACGAGCAAAGAAATTAGAATCAGACTGGCTAAAGCAGCAATGTCTTTCAGAAGCCTTGAAAAGTTGTGGAAATCAAAACTCATTAGCACAAACACAAAACTTAGGCTATTCAAATCAAATGTACTATCAACCCTTACGTATGCGTGTGAAAGCTGGAAAACAACAAGAGATATAGAAACAAAGTTGAACGCATTCGAAAATAAATGTCTAAGGAAAATACTTGGTATAGAATGGAACGAATTCAAAACAAACGAGGAAATTAGAGAAATCGCCAATCAACCACTAATATCTTCAGTAATAAAGAAAAGACGATGGTCATACGTTGGACATGTGATGAGAAGAGATAATAATCGAATAGCAAAGCAAGCCCTCATATGGGAAACAACAGGTAAAAGAAAAAGAGGAAGACCCAGGAGACACTGAGAAGAACATTGATGAGAGAGGCAAGAGCAGCAGGAATCGGCTCCCTCAATGAGATAGAACTGCTTGCACAGAACAGAGACAGATGGCGAGATTTAATAAAATATCTTTAAAAGAAAACTGCTAGAACAAAATTCATATAGGAGAAGGTGTATCTTGGTCTACGCCTATGGGCCGGTTACGGCTCGAAAGGTCAATAGAATAAATAATGTTTTTTATTATAATTTTAATCTATTTTAGTTTGACTTCATTGAGTTGGAATCATTATTCACAGATGAAATAGTAACAACATAATGGTTGAATTATACAACATTGTAAGCATCTCAGTTTATTTTTGTAAAAAATACACTAAAAAACATTGATTTCAAGCAAAAATGTTGGTTGAATCCACTATGTCAAGTTTTACCTCTGTAACAGAGTTACATTTGTGTAAGAAAGACTTACTACATTTGGGGTCCTCTTGAATGAAGAACACCAAATGATAATTTACATATGTGCAAAAAATGGGAAATTGACTGAGGTATATTTTATCATGTGTGACTGGATCTTACCAGATGTGGCAGTCTCATCTAAGTCTGCTGCTGAGGTAGAAGAGAAGGGATCAAATAAATTTATATGAAATGTAAGGCATCTATACTCTTGAACTGAAACAACATTGGCAGTCCTTATCAGAGACTGAGGGAAAAATTATTTAGCAAATAATAAACAGAGTTACTGGATTGTTCACACTTGTTTATAATAGCTACATTAACAAAAATTTATATTAGTGATAATATTTGCTACCATTAGCAGATTTTGTGAGATAGTAAAGTCAACAGTAAGCAACCGTCAGCTTTCTTTTCTAGAAGAAGTCTCAGGTATCTATTTAAGGCTGAGGCAACTTTTGAAACCATCGATCTGGATCAGATCTGACCTCATTTTTATGATGAAATAAAAAAAAAAAACAGATGAATAAAAATTAAAGAAATTGAGAATAGCAAATATACTATCATAAATTAGCAACAACACATTCACCATCACTATTTACTTAGTACATTATTCCATTCTCTTTATAGACCTTCAAGTCTTATGCTAATGTTTGTGACAAAATTAATTTTTAACTTGTATTTATGAGAAAGAAAGAAAGAAAGAAAGAAAGGAATGAAAGAAAGAAAGAAAGAAAGAAAGAAAGAAAGAAAGAAAGAAAGAAAGAAGAAAGAAAGAAAGAAAGAAAGAAAAGACTCTATATACCTTGAATATGGTGACTAAGGACTATTGTGTTAGCATACATATTTTTTTACATTTATGTAGAAATAGTTAATATGTTCATTCTTCACATATGAATTAATATAAAATAAGTATAGAGAATAATGGACATACTTTCACTTTTTCCAGACTTTGTCAAGTTGTAATAGCAGAGGTGGGGTGAATTTGACCACCATACAATGATCATGACTGGTGTTTTATCAGAGATATCCTGGTCTTGGCTGGATATATTCATTCTGCTAGCATTGACAAAATGGAATGTTGCTGACCTGAATCACAAATTGTTAATGGAGAATTTGCTATTTATTGTGATAAGAAAAATTAGCAACACAATCTGAGTATAAATTTTCGATACAAAACTATGGCATATTTTAAGGAACAATCTAAATCACCCCTTTTTAAAAAAGGTATCATAAATCAATACTTTTCTTCATCTGTCTCTCTCTCTCTCTTGCTTCTTTAACTCTCTTAATCTTTATCCCACTCCCTTTAAATCTCTTTATGTTCCTATCCCCTCTCTAGATAAGGCAAAATCGATCTCTCCTCTCTCTCCACAAATCAAAATCCAGCATTTCTCCTCTCTCTCTCCACAAATAAAAAACCAGCATCTCTCCTCTCTCTCTCCACAAATCAAAAACCAGTGTCTCTCCTCTCTCTCCACAAATCAAAAACCAGCATCTCTTCTCACTCTCCACTAAGAAAAAATCAGCGTCTCTCCTCTCTTTCGATAAAAGTAAACTAAAAGTAAAGTACCCCCGTCACGCCAAGTGGCGTATAGGGAAATATAGTGTTAGTGACCCTATATTTTACAGACCTTCAGCACATGATTTTTGGGGTAATGTGGTCAGTATTACGCCCGTGCTGCTTTACTTTCCCAGAAAAAAATCCGGTACCCATTTAAGGCCGGGTGAACCCGGAAGCCGTGGGTTGGGATCGAACCCTACCCCTAGTCCGTGGTAGTCCAGTTCACTAACCACTGAGCTATCGCGGCTCCCTCTCTTTCGATAAGCCAAAAAGATATGTTCATCTTCTCTCCACAAATAAAAATCCAACATCTCTCCTCTCATTCGATAAGTCAAAAAGATGTTTTTCCTCTCTCCACAAATCAAAAACCTGTGTCCCTCCTCTCTCTCCACAAATTAAAAGCCTGTCTTCTTCTCTCTCTTCAGAAAGTAAAAAATTTGAGCCTCTCCTGTCCCTCCACAAGTCACAAACATGTACCTTTCTTGGATATACTAATGCAATATCAATTTTCTTGAGTATCTATTTGGCTACTGTACAACGTGTTAATGAATCATGTCGAACTGAAGTCCCACAAGAAATACGAACAATAAACTGTTGTAATGTTGAAAAATCATCACAATATTAATTCAATACAGTGTATGCAACCAGACAGCATGTAGTAAAAAAGTTTTATTCTATTTACATTTTTCAAGTAAACTTTGCTTTGCTTAAAAAAGGTATCAGGTACCCATTACACTATTGATATATATATATATATATGCAGAGTTGGGAGAATAAACAATATCTTTCCCTGACCACTGCCACATTTTATGGGAGAGCATTATGTCAAGCAACCCCAGTTTTCACACAGAAAAATATTGGTCAAAATTTCTAGAGGCTCAGAGAGCCCCTAAGCAGACCATATATCTATCTATTGTCCTTTCGAGCCGATGACAGCACACAGGGCAGAATTACAATTTCAAAAACAGAAACCTTTGGTGCCAAAATGGCACATATTGCAGAGATCACTGCTTCTAATATCTGTGGCTCTGTTTCCATAACTATACTTTTTACAATGACAACTTGTCAAGCCATTGATCAACCTCCTTAGTCGCCTCTTACGACAACATAGAAGGTCACAGTGTCACTATTCTTTCATCTTCTTCTACCTTTCAGCTCCCTGTGGAGCATAGGTCTTCAACAAACACTTTCCAAGCCATTCTGTTTCTTCCGATTCTTGTATGATCGCTCCATATCTTCACCATCATCTTCATCTCTGCTTCCATCTGTCTTCTCCAAGAATTCATTGGTCTTCCTCTTTGTCTTTTTCCCTGGGGATTCCAAAAAAGGGCCTGTTGTGTAATACTCTCAGTTGGCTTCTGCACTGTGTGTCCTATCCAACATCATCGTCCTGATTTTATCTCTTTATCCACTGGTATCTGACTGGTACATTTCCATAATTCTATGGTAGTAATTTTGTCCTACCATTTCCATCCTTTTATTCTGCCTAAGCATTCATTAATGAAGGTCTGTATCTTCATGATTGTCATTTTTGTTGTTCTCCATGTTTCACAGCCATATAATAAGTCTGACATAACATTCGAGTTGACAATTTTTATTTTTGTATTTCAATTAGGAGTGCCTATTACATTTTCTTGTTTTTGAAAAAATTATTTCACTTAATGCAATTATTTCCCTTGAAAAAATTCCCAAAAATCATTAAAAACATCAAGCTGCCAATTTATAATTACAACCTTTAAAATTTAGCAGATACCTCAATGTTTGAGCCAAGTGATTTAATATAAGGTGCACAAAGAGCAAAAGGATGAATGAGGCTAAAATAGTTTTTTTTTACTTTTCTTTACTTCCCACATAATGAAGCCCTGTAACACATGGGAGAGACCATATATAACTGTTATAAAATACAACTACCACAGACAACACATAGACTATGCCAAGAGACAGTTCAGGTATGATGAAGAGATATCAACCACCAAGGAAAACACTGTGGGCCACATAATGAAGAACTAGGTCCCAAAGGAAGACTCAAAAAAAAAAATAAGGCAGCTACAATAAAAGACTCTGGGGTTCACCCAGCCTCTAAAATTGGGCACTAGAGATTTTTCTGGGAAGTAAAGGCAGCCTGGCGTGATACCGGCCACATCACCCAAAAATGTGCCTTGGTCTTAGAAAAATATGGTCACTAACACCATATTCCCCATACGCCTAGCAAAGTTTTAAAGGGAACCTTTACTTTTACAATAAAATGCAGAACTAGGTTGAAACCAAGCCAGAAGAAAAGCTGCTCAGATAATTGTATGGAGTTCTTTCTTGCTAAACAGTGTTTGTTTTTTTCCCTAGAGGTATAAGCACTTACCATGAAGTTATTACTTTAGCAACTACCACACCTTTAACAGTCTTCTGCTATATCTTTGTGTTCTCTATATTGGTTCCAGCTTTTTGTATCAACTGCAGATGATGTCGACGCCAACGGCAGCAGAGGAAGGATAGAAGAAGAAGAAGAAGAAGCAGATGATGTCTGATAGCAGTTATGATTTAAGATAATTGGGATAGATGAACTGACTAGGAGCCAATACAATCAACAGTTTCTACTACTTCGGTTTTTCTTTTTACTCACTGGCAGAAATTTACTTTTTATTTTACTCATTTTGGAAAATGACAGTATTGATTTATGTTAGATTAATTCATCAATCATGTCCATACCTGCTGCAGCAAAGTGGATACAGACTAGTTATCATTTGGGAAGCAAAATATTCTATTTTTTGTAATGGTAATGTTCCAACATATGGAAGCAGTGAATCTACATAGAATCAACTTATTTATACTCAAAACTGGACATTTATTTCATGAACACAGTACAATGCATGTACAATTCATTTTGGTTTCTGTCAATAAATTGAAAATCTTGAAAAAATTTTGCAAAGAATAGGTCCTGGTACTATTGACTACAACTGACAGTCTAGCGACTCCAATTACATCATCCAATAGTGTGCTGCTGGTAATTTTAAAATATGGACACTAATACCATATTCACCATATGCAGAAAAGCATGGAGGGAACCTTTACTATATTATTTTACCATTTACCACTTATTACCACCAGAAAAATACACTAAGATTTTGGTTGAGGATAGACAAGTAAATTGTAAGAAAACACCACAAAAAGTAACGAACAAACTGAGGCCAAAATTGTAGGCTCTTCTCAAATATTCTGTCTATGTAAAGAAAGTTCAATACAAGCAAACCAGAAAACAATGAAGACTTACACTGCTTGATGTTCTTTTTCCTTTGGTACATGTTTCATCATCTTCTCATGCCTATATTGGAACATGGCATCCAGGCTGTCCAAGTGTGCTGTTCCAAGTACATGATTTAAACCTACACCAAGAACATCTCCAGTGTCTACTTTGTGCACAGCAGCGGCAATGTTTAAAGTATTAGCTGCAGAAAAATTTTGTTGCAAAGAAGATTGTTACAAAGAAGACTGTCACAAAGAAGATTGTTACAAAGAAGACTGTCACAAAGAAGATTGTTACAAAGAAGACTGTCACAAAGAAGATTGCCACAAAGAAGATTGTTACAAAGAAGACTGTCACAAAGAAGATTGTTACAAAGAAGACTGTCACAAAGAAGAATGTTACAAAGAAGACTGTCACAAAGAAGATTGCTACAAAGAAGATTGTCACAAAGAAGATTGTCACAAAGAAGACTGTCACAAAGAAGATTGCCACAAAGAAGATTGTCACAAAGAAGATTGTTACAAAGAAGATTGTTACAAAGAAGATTGTCACAAAGAAGATTTTTACAAAGAAGATTGTTACAAAGAAAACAACCTCATCATCATTGAGTGCCGCCTCCGCATCGAAGGTTAGCTACCATCGAGCGCCATTTCACTCTGTCTCTTGCTTTGATGGTGCAGATTGTCATAGGCTGACTTGTCCATCTTTTGATGTTACTCATCCATGTTAGTCTTGGTCTGCCTCTGCCTCTTTTACTTTGTATTTTCCCTTCCAATATTACTTTTAGTAGGATGTTGTGTCTTTTAACATGCCCCAAAAATTTCATTTGTCTTGTTTGAATTGTGCTAAGTGTTCTCTTGTCATTTTTAGTTGTTTTAAAACTTCATCGTTTGTTTTCTTTTCTTTCCATCTAATTCTACCTATTCTTCTATATATCCACATTTCAAAGACTTCAATTCTCTGTTCTGTTTTCTTGTCTAATGTCCATGTTTCTGCACCGTATAGGAATGTTGAGAAGACATAACATTTCGCCATTCTTAGTTTTAGCCCTGGTGTTATTTGTTTTGATGTTAGTATGTTCTTCATAACATTAAATTACTTTTTGTGATAAATATAAATTAATATTTGTGATAATTTATTCAACAAAAGAATCTCAAAACAGGCCCTCAAATGGGAAGTCGTAGTAAAACACTAAAAAGAACATTAAAGTGAGAGGCAAGTATCAGCTCCCTTGCCGAAATTGCACAACTCGCCCAAAACAGAGCCATGTGGGGAGACACAATGCAGGTCCTGTGCAAGGTCTGACAATTGAAGGATTGGTGGACACAAGAATTTAGAATTGCAGCCCTATGTGCTGTCTTCAGCTCAAAAGGACAACAGAGAGATAGAATAATTTATTTGATGTGACATGAAACTGTCAGTCTTAGTCATATATTGCAAACAGGGACTCTCAAATGTAAAGGTTGTGTCATGATATTGGGCCTCTGGAGTTTGAAGTGTTTTGGACCCACAAAATTAGACCACAATATTTATAGACGAGGGATCAGCACTCTTTCTCTGTGTTATTTCTTTAACGTTATGAGTCATGTGTCAACTTGTACAAATGCGTCAACTAGAAACAACAGGAAATGAGCCCACAAAAATATTGTTGAGTTAAGAAGGTCAGCAACGAAGAATGCTACTCATGCATAGAAGAAATTTCTTTAAAATGTCACTGCATTCCTTTGTAAATATTGGGATTTGCTTGACTCCAGTGGTATTCCATATGCACTATATATAATGTTACACTCATAATGTTACAGATATACAACATAATACCTTATCCTCCAAGACATTCAAGATTTGCAATTTAGATTGGCCCAACCCACATCTTTGAGTGTGAACAAACATAACTTTTCCACACTGAATCATTTCATACAATCAGACTGCTTTCTGTTGAAAAGTTCTATATAAAGTGCTTCCTATTCCATTGCACTCTCATACTATTTTACCAACAGTTACCACAATATTCATTGTAGCTCTACTACATAAATTATGTTCTGATATAAATAAAGTGTTTCTGGGTAAAATTTACCTGGCAATGAAAGCCCTGGTGGTGGCTTGATTTTAAAAATTGATGATGGATTAGAAAATTTCACGTTTGTCTTGTCCACTCTTGCTGTATCAACATTTATATCCACAACAGATTTCTGGAAATAAGAAAAGATCTATTAACTATTGAAATAGATCAATAAAAGGAGATAGATATTACCATAGCACATAAGAGAAACATGAAAACATTCTTATCCAGGTTTTGAGATACTAAAGAAGTAAGCACTAAATTCTCTACTATCTATCTATCTATTGACCTTTCGAGCCGTAACCGGCCCATAGGGCGTAGACCAAGATACACCTTCTCCTATATGAATTTTTGTTCTAGCAGTTTTCTTTTAAAGATATTTTATTAAATCTCGCCATCTGTCTCTGTTCTGTGCAAGCAGTTCTATCTCATTGAGGGAGCCGATTCCTGCTGCTCTTGCCTCTCTCATCAATGTTCTTCTCAGTGTCTCCCTGGGTCTTCCTCTTTTTCTTTTACCTGTTGTTTCCCATATGAGGGCTTGCTTTGCTATTCGATTATTATCTCTTCTCATCACATGTCCAACGTATGACCATCGTCTTTTCTTTATTACTGAAGATATTAGTGGTTGATTGGCGATTTCTCTAATTTCCTCGTTTGTTTTGAATTCGTTCCATTCTATACCAAGTATTTTCTTTAGACATTTATTTTCGAATGCGTTCAACTTTGTTTCTATATCTCTTGTTGTTTTCCAGCTTTCACACGCATACGTAAGGGTTGATAGTACATTTGATTTGAATAGCCTAAGTTTTGTGTTTGTGCTAATGAGTTTTGATTTCCACAACTTTTCAAGGCTTCTGAAAGACATTGCTGCTTTAGCCAGTCTGATTCTAATTTCTTTGCTCGTATCCCCTTCTCGATCAATGTGACTTCCAAGATAGATAAAGTGATCGATCTCTTCTACTGGTTTGTTTTCCATGTATATTTTGTCACTTGTTAAATTCTCTACTACAGAAGGGTTAACAATTTCTAAATATTTTTCTCATCATAGGCATACAAATAACAAGAGTCATCTTATTTTTCATTGTTAAAAGACTAGACTAAAGAACAATATATTTGGAATTAAAATATTTTAAAGAGTTAATTCATCATCAGGTCATATGTCTGCAGAACGTTGCAATTACCACAGCCCATCTGAAATAATCTCTGTCTCTAGCCAGATCTCCCACTTATTCTGTTATCATGTTCAAAGGTCTCCTTGATGTCTTGGAACCACCTTCTTCTAGGTCTGCCCTTGATGCATCGCCCAGAAACCATGCCTTCCATTTATGTTCTTTCCAGCCACAGTGTTTCTTGTCGTGACCAGAGTATTTAAATTTTCTCTGTAGAATGGTGTTTATAAGCCAGTTCTTTTTAATGTTTAAATATTTTAGTAAGTCTTCTTTGCTCTTTTTCATTATCAAAGGTAACTTAAGGATTTTTCTGTAGTATTTTCTTTCAAATTGTTGTTGCGTTCGCCAACTTTTAATTCTGATGAATTCCCTAGAGACTAGGAACTGAATTTTTCGTGTTAATCCATTTTTTCCTGGCAGCCGTGTGCACAGGGGTCCCTCGCCGCACAGGCAGATAACTCCGACTTCAGAGGTACTCATGTTTTTTCCATCGATGAACAACTGACGTTTCAAGCCAGGTTTCGCTGCTGAGACCAGGGGTGGTTGCCGCAGAGAGAAATCATAAATAAAAATCCCAACTGGTGTAGCCGAGATTTGAACCTACAACCTCTCTGTCCCGAGGCCAGCATCTTGCCTCGAGACCAACAAGTCCCCCATGGACTGGGAATATGAGGAAACTGCAACAAGGAACACTTTTCATGCATAGCCTTCAATGGTTCCTGCCGCCTATCCACCATATACCCCGAAGCCAACGTCCTCCCGAAAATGATGACCGTCATACTTCTTTAAAAATGTATAGCGCTTGATGATGTTAGGCCATCGTTGTTGACTCCAATTCCGACCATACAAACACACAGTTAGTCGTCAGATCATCCCCGTCGCACATCAAACAACAAACCATAAGATTAGCGTAAGGCTGGTCTAGAGATTTACGATGGGCCATTATGATGACGTAGCACACATAGCAATGTCGCAAGCACAGCAATGATGCGCCCTTTAGACTCTTGATTACTCTAGTGAATGGAACCTACGACGAGCAAAACACAGTGCAAATTCTTCTTTGCTTATGATGTGTTGATCCCAACAGATGTTTTGAATCTTTTTAAGACAATAACCTTTGAATTCTCTAAACCAACTTTCTATCTTATATTTCCTTCTCCAAGATTCAGCTGCTTATAAGAGGACGGATTGCACATTTGACTTGCAAATTCTAAGGTTGATGCTGAGGAGGAGACTAGTTGAACACCACATGTTTCTAAGTCTATTGAATGCCAGGGCTGACAGGCCTATTCTAGTAGATATCTCTTTTTTAATGTCACTAATTGATGAAATATAGCTTCCTAGAAAAATAAAGTGATCCACTTCTTCTAGTCCCACCCCTTTCAATGTAACTTTCTTTGTACTTTTGATATTTACCCTCATTATCTTAGTTTTCTCTGCATTAATTGTTAGTCCTACTGAGTAAGCAAACTGATCTACCCTATCTGGTTTTTCTTGTATGTCTTGGTGACAGTGGGCAAGCAATCCAACATCATCTGCAAAGTCAATCTCTTCAAGACATTCAGTAAAACTCCATGTAATTCTCCTTGGTCTGTTGACAACAATCTATCGATTTATCCAGTCCATGACCACAAGGAAAAGGAGTGGTAAATGGATACAAACTTGCCTAACTCCTATTATGACCCAACCAAGCTGTTTGCTGTCCTTCATGTCATACACAGCACTGGTTGCCTTCATACATGTCCGTTAGGATATTGATGATTTTATCCAGGAAACCATATGCATATAGTATTTTCCAAAGTAATGAATGATGGATACTGTCAAATGCATTTTCAAAGCCCAAGAAGTTTATAATATATGGATGAATTCCATTCCACTGATCACTCTTCAATGGTTCGCAAGAGAAAGATTTGATCAGTACATGATCTCACACTTCTAAAGCTTGCCTGCTTTTCTCTGAGCTTTCATTCCACGCTATTCTTTATGCGTTAGAGAAGCACT
Organism: Megaustenia siamemsis; assembly: GCA_032433765.1. Lineage (NCBI taxonomy): Eukaryota > Metazoa > Mollusca > Gastropoda > Stylommatophora > Ariophantidae > Megaustenia > Megaustenia siamemsis. The sequence continues at coordinate 128,043,376 of JAVIAB010000092.1, read as the reverse complement.
CACCAAAATATCTTTCCAGGTACTGACAACAGATTTATACCTCTCCAATTTTCACATCAACTAAGGTCCCATTTCCTAGGGATTTTGACAACAATGCCACTCTACCATGCTTTTGGTACTTTTTCATCTTCCCATATTTTATTGTTGACCACCTATGTATTAAACAACAATTCAGATCATCATTAATAGATGTAAGAGCTTACAGAGGTGCTGATGTTAATAGTGACCACAACCTGTGCATTGGGAAAATAAGATTAAAATTTAGAAACCAACAGAAGAGGTCAATTACACATAAAATTGATAGTCATAAACTGAAAGATGAAGCCATAAAGGAAAAGTTTAACATAGAGCTAAGTAATTGTTATTCAGCACTCGGTGAAATAGACTTAGATATCAATGAAATGTGGGACTCACAGAGCAAAATACTAATGACAGCAGCAGAAGCAAGTGCCGGACTGAAGAAAATGGAAAAACGAGCTTGGATCTCAGACACCACATGGAAATACATCAAAGAAAGAAGAGAAGCAAAGAGAGCCATGACTAATGTAAAGACAGATCTTGGAAAGGTTCTGGCAAAAGCAACATACAAAGAATTAGACAACAAAGTGAAAAGTTCGGCAAGAAGAGATACAAGAGCTTATATAGACAACTTGGCAGAGAAAGCAGAGACAGCTGCAATTACAGGAGACAGCAGAACTCTCTATACAGTACAAAAGATGCTGACAAACACCTATACATCCAGTGGAACACCAATTCTAGACAAATCTGGATTAATGCTAACAACAAGCGCAGACATAAAAGCCCGTTGGGCAGAACACTTCAAAGAAATTCTTAACCGTCCACTACCTCACAGTTTAATAGATTTTGAAGCTGAAACACCAGCAGCAGAATTAGATGTAAATTTAGATGACTTCACCTTGAGTGAAATAGAAACCACCTTAAAGCTAATGACCAATAACAAGGCTGCTGGAGAGGATAAGTTAACAGCTGAGATCCTCAAGGCAATTGATAGCCATAATTTAATACATCTCCAAAAAATGTTCAACATCATTTGGAAAACAGAGAAGACGCCTCATAAATGGAAAAAAGGAATCATTGTTAAGATCCCAAAAAAGGGCAATCTTAGAGATTGTAACAACTGGAGAGGCGTGACACTTTTGTCAGTTGCCTCAAAGTTATTCTGTAAAATCATCCTAAATAGAATAAAGGATTTAATAGATACAGTAATGCGTGAAGAACAGGCTGGGTTTAGAAAAGGGAGAAGCTGTCTTGACCACATTTTCACTCTACGACTTATATTGGAGGAACATATTGAAAAGCAAAAACCTTTTGTACTTAACTTCATCGACTTCAAAAAAGCATTTGATAGTATTCATAGAGATTCTTTGTGGAAAATTCTGAAGCAATATGGTTTACCATCAAAAATCATAAATATTATCAAAGACATGTATGATGGTTACACATGTGCAGTTCGAACAGAGGAAGGACTGAGCGAATGTTTCCCAATAGAAACTGGGGTTAAACAAGGATGTATTTTATCGCCCTTGTTATTTGGAATTGTTATGGACTTCATAATGAAGAAATGCTGCACTGGTAATAAAGGCATCGAATGGATACAAGGAGACCATTTGGAGGACCTCGACTTTGCTGATGACATAGTTCTCATCAGCAGTCAGATAAAAACGATGCAGGAAAACACAAATGAACTATCATCAATAGCCAGCAAAATTGGGCTTGAGGTCAATCATGAAAAGACTAAAGTCATGAAAAGTTTAATTCCAACAAGTGACAAAATATACATGGAAAACAAACCAGTAGAAGAGATCGATCACTTTATCTATCTTGGAAGTCACATTGATCGAGAAGGGATACGAGCAAAGAAATTAGAATCAGACTGGCTAAAGCAGCAATGTCTTTCAGAAGCCTTGAAAAGTTGTGGAAATCAAAACTCATTAGCACAAACACAAAACTTAGGCTATTCAAATCAAATGTACTATCAACCCTTACGTATGCGTGTGAAAGCTGGAAAACAACAAGAGATATAGAAACAAAGTTGAACGCATTCGAAAATAAATGTCTAAGGAAAATACTTGGTATAGAATGGAACGAATTCAAAACAAACGAGGAAATTAGAGAAATCGCCAATCAACCACTAATATCTTCAGTAATAAAGAAAAGACGATGGTCATACGTTGGACATGTGATGAGAAGAGATAATAATCGAATAGCAAAGCAAGCCCTCATATGGGAAACAACAGGTAAAAGAAAAAGAGGAAGACCCAGGGAGACACTGAGAAGAACATTGATGAGAGAGGCAAGAGCAGCAGGAATCGGCTCCCTCAATGAGATAGAACTGTTTGCACAGAACAGAGACAGATGGCGAGATTTAATAAAATATCTTTAAAAGAAAACTGCTAGAACAAAAATTCATATAGGAGAAGGTGTATCTTGGTCTACGCCCTATGGGCCGGTTACGGCTCGAAAGGTCAATAGATAGATAGATATTTTATTGAATAATTTTTCTAAAACTTTTGATTCAGTCCTAAGTCTATCTTTAACATGTTTGAAGAAATTCTATCTTCACCAGGTGCTTTATGTCTTTTGTTCTGCTTAATGGCAAATTTAATTTCATGGCATGTAATCTTGCCTTTCTTTATTTCAAACTGAGCAGGTGGTGAAGTAGTAGAAACTTTACTTACTGGTTCTGGTCTGTTGAGAGTTTCTTTAAAGAATTCTTCCCTTTTTTTTCAATTTTTCATTTTTTGTAACTAATGATTCTCCAGTTTTACTTTGCACAATGGTAGTGACATTTTTAAAGCCACCAGAAAGGATCTTTGTGACCCTGTAAACAGTTCTGCTTTAAGCCTTTCACTAATGCTTCCTGAGTTCTTCCTCAAGCTCTTTTTGACTAGTTTGTTCTTCTCTGTATAATCCTCCATTAGCTTGGTTTTATCATCCTCCCTACAATTTAGCATTAGTTGTTTATAGTCTTTCTTTCTTCAACCAGGTTCCATGAATTTCCTTGGGAAAATGTCCAAGGATTTCCTGACTAACATCTCCTATATCCTATTACATCTCATTATATTTTTTATCTTTTAGAACTGTTCCTCTACCTCTTCTTCTGGTATATCCTGGAGGGCTTGGAATCTGTTAGTGATGTTTATGATGAACTTAAACTTCATTGTAATGTCAGTCTATCACTGTGAATCAACAATCTTCTTTGGGCTTTGTCTTGTAAGTGTCTTTTTCAATTTTAACCTTATTTTGCATAATAGCATATTGTGATCACTTCCGGCATATATGCGCGTCTGATTGCTTTGATATTATACAGTGATCTTATCCAATTTCTTCCCACTGAGATGTAGTCAATTTGGTTGGTAGTTTTCCATCTGGCCAAGTCCATGCTGTTTTGTGAATATGTTTAAGTTGAAAAATAGTCCCCCCTTGTAGTAAATGCATTCTCTATGCATAAATCAGCAAAGTGTTTTCCATTGTTGTTCATATTTCCTTCACCAAGTATTCCCATGTGCTGTTCATAACCCTCATTGACAGATTCAGTTTTAACAATGATATCTTCAATAACACTTTCACTTTGCTTGTTGGTTATTTATTAAAACAGTTGTATTCCCAAGCATTAGAAAAATATCTGTATAAAACTTTACAAAATGAGTTTACACCCTAAAACTACTAGAATGTAAGAAAGGCATTGAATATTTAGATTTTTCTGATTTATACTAAGTTCCTAAATTGGATATTTTATAAATTTTTGCACTGGCATGCCTTCATTAAAAAAGTGATATTTACTGAGAAAGCAGTTGCCACCTAATTAAATAAATGGGAGTACAGGGTAATGAAAGAGTAGACAGGCTAGCTAGCGGTGCTGTCATTGTAGATGGTCAACTAATGGATCAGGTGGACTCTATTAATGTCCTCCAAGATGAGGGAAGGGCACAGGACTTCGACAACCATGAGTCAGTCCACGTCTCTCCTTCGGATGAAAGAGATGGGAGTAAAGATGAGTACATCCTAAAACAAGAGGCGAGATGGGAGTAAAGAAGAGTACATCCTAAAACAATAGGCGAGATGGGAGTAAAGAAGAGTACATCCTAAAACAATAGGCGAGATGGGAGTAAAGATGAGTACATCCTAAAACAAGAGGCGAGATGGAAGTAAAGATGAGTACATCCTAAAACAAGAGGCTTTGTGGATGCATCAGAGGACTTATCATTTATCAATCAACACAGATCTGGAGTCATCAGTCAATGGACACTGTGGGGCATGCTGAGGTGGGGATCTGAGCACCTCTGGACATGTTCGGAGTGTAATGGTGGTAACTCACAAATAGCTCAATAAATCAATAAAACTTTTAGAACTTCTTCAACACACATATATTATTAACATAAAAAAACAAAGGATATGATAGAAAAGAAGGATTTAGTGAAGATGATTACTAGTGAATTAAACTGTAATTTTTGCATTAATGACAGAAATATTTTTTTTTAATTGTATGGATATTATAAAGACCTGAAGTGGACTGCTAACTTTATTCAAAGGATGGTAGAAAACACATAGCATGGCCATAAACTTCTTGAACGCAGAGAAATAGAAAAAGAGAGCGAGAGAGTATTTGTATTTAAAAATAAAACATTAATTTAAATTCACAAAAATGTATGTCTATATATCAGTTATAAATAATTTATTTCATTGTATTGGCCACTCTATATTGAATTTCGTAATCCAGATTTATATGATGAAAAGTTGTTTTAATTTAGAAAAGTCAGTGATATAGTGGCATGCAACCACATCTAAAACCCATTTACTTTTACTAATAAAATTAATTCGCTGAAAGCATTCAGATGACAGGACGTCCTTGAATGTATATATATACTTCGGGGAAACCACCAAAGACGGTGATTTTTCAAAAGTAAGAAAAATGAATCAATGGTTTCTTTGTGATGTTACCCTCCCCTGATCTCTTGGAGACTGAGATCCAATGTCAAGCCCTCTTTAATAATGGCAATGAACTCTTTAAAGAACTCTTGGCTGCTGTATCTACAATCAGAGAATGTTTATTTTTATGAATACTTTACCATGTGCCATTAAACTGTAACAATATTATTAAAACTTTTAACACATTAAAAAATTGTAGTGTAAGATATGTTTGTCTTTGCAAAGTTTTCATTGATCTGCCATACTGATTTAAAAAAAAAATGTTGACAGGTTTAAACTGAATATGTCTTGATTTTATATTATTAAAATTAAAGAATAAGAAAAAAAATAAATGTGTGTGTGTGTGCACATGCATATTTTAAGTTCATGTTTATGTAAATAGGTGTGAACAATAGAGAAGCAGCGAACATTAAAGTTTAATTCTGGTGCAATATAAGAACATGAAAATTAAAAAAACTATTGTAACTAAAATTTAATAATTAAAATATTCAAATACAAAGTTACAAGAAATAGAGAATTTTAGCAATGGTTAGTACAAACATGTGAATATGTAGATTGCTTGGTTTGCTAATGTTCCAGCAACTCATAGGCCACTGCATTTTGGTTCAATGCTATATAGACATATATATACAAACGTGTGGTATTTTCCTGCTGAAGTGTCTGTAGATTGTCTGCCCACCCCAATCATGAACAAGATAAAAGACTTTTGCATGTGAAACATGATAGTGGTTATGCTCTCATCCAAAATGCTGTAGCCAAGAAATTGTTCATTGCACACATTCATCATCACGAGTTCCCTGCTCATTGTTCCAAACCTCCCTAAGGCTGATCAAGAATACAACTTTAACTCTTTCCATACGTTTCGCCGCACTGTGCACCACGCTCAATTTGATTAGTGTGAACGCCATCAAACCATGTTCTTTTTACATGTCTTGTATCATCTTGATATTGGTGAAATCTAACACCTTGTTCAATTATCCAAAAATGCATATATAATATGTTATATTTTAGATAAGTATAAATATATAGATTGATTCTTAAAACCATGAAAAATTTTGTCTCTGAAATCTCTTCCGTTGCGTCGATAAAAAGCTTCTGTACAGAAAGAGTTAAATATAGGAACAAAGAGATTATTACTTTCTGAGCCACTGTGTTACTGTGATGAATTTAAGTCACCTCTGGTGAACCACAAAGAATGCTTGCATTTTAGTTGTGCGCAAATTTATAATAATGTGTGCATTTTAAGATATTAAGCCTTTATCCAGATATGATACCATAGTTAAAATTACTATCACTTAAATGTAATATTAGGTGCTCTGAAAATCGTAATTTCTCTGAACTCTAGACACAGTCTTAGATGCTCACTCTAGACAAAACACTGGGACTCGAAATTCCTGGCTCAGGTTAATTTACGATTTGAGTTTCACCTCATGGGTTGAACTTGTCACAATGTCTATCAGTACGGTTGCTGTAAGTCTGTCAGTATGTTTGGCAACCACATAGTGTTATTTGCTGTGTTTCCCAAGTCACAAATGGTTGTTTGATGTTTGCTGATAACCAGAAAATTTCCCTGGACATAGGAAATTATAAAAAAAGGAAAAACGGCCAATTTCTTGAAAACTGGCAATTTTTTTTTTGCATTAAAAGATGTATCTCACGATCTCAAAGAAAAAAAATTCCACCAGCAATGGAAACAAATTAAACACTCAGAGGTCGCCGAAAGTGGTATTTATGAAGGTACATGAAGTGGGGTAATGTTTGAATACAAACATATTTTAAATTTTGAGTCATTTATGTTTTAATGCGGTAAATTTTACTACAATATCGAATCTAGGGTTAAACCTCACTTCACTGTAAAACATCTACTCTTCTCTCTCCCTCTTTTGTTGTCTTGACCCAGTGATTAATACCCTTCATCATCCACTCTTAAAAGATGTTAAATGGGCATAGATACATTGTGCAGAGGTTTACAGCAAGCTGTAATATATATTACCTGTTGGCTAAAACATATTTGTCTGCAGAATAATTGTTAGCGCATGGTTGCATTCCCTCTTGATCCTACTCATTTGACCAGACAGGTAGTCTTTTACCAAGGGTATAGTTAAGAGATAGAGTCTGATCTGGATAATAACTCTTGTTTATCAATCCTGGTGCAAGCAGTCAGTATGAGTCACTCACAACTTTCTGCCCTAGTGCTGACAGACGCCTTCACCTCCAAACATCTACTAAATTTTATTGCTGCAGTGTCAGACTGATAGGTTATGGGAAGAACCATGTAAATAGATTTTAAAATCAAACTATGTTTTCACTTATCATTAAGTAAAGGGAAAAAGAACTTAGTTACACCTAGCAACTGCAAAATATTATGATTTTGACCATCCACACATTTCTTTTCATCATCATCAGTTGTCTCCGCATCGAAGGTTAGCTACCATAGAGCACTATTCCGCCCTGTCTCTTGCTTAGATAATGCAGGTTGTCATAGGCTGACTTTTCTATCTTTTGATTTACATTTCTTTTAGAAAAATAAAAATCAAACTTCAAAAAAAAAAGAAAGAAAAAAAAAGAAAGAAAAAAAAAGATATAATGATGAAAAATAATAAAGGTTATAGAGGCAATTGTTATAGACATTATGCCAAAAGATGATAATTTGTATAAAGTTTTCTGAGAAGTTAAGATTTGTATACATCAATTAAATAGTCTTTAAACAGGTCTTGAATAAATCACATAAACTTAATCAAGAGAACTTACTTCACTTGGGATGCACCAGTGCTGCTACCTTCAGTTAACTCCTTTAATTTCAAAACAGAAACAATGATTATGAACTAAAATACCACAGTAAACCTAAAAAAAACTGATTACTTCTTTCTAATATAAATATTAAGAATGCTGAAATTCTTTAAGATCCTAAAGCTACACACAAATAAACTAATTACCTGTCTAATATGGCCAAGTACTATCATAAAGGTAATAGTACTCGAACTGCTTTGGATACAAAGGGTATTGCAATATAATAGGAAAAGGATAGGCAGATCCAGTAATAGAAGATCCCCACAACATAGAAAACAACATAATATACAAATATTTTTTTTATCATAAAAGCAGAATTGTAAAAACTATGAAAGACAACAAATCCTAAAGATCCAATACCTAAAGATTGACTTTCATGCAAAGAATGAACCACTACCTTTAAAATCCAAACTATGAAATTATACACATAAATGACATTGAATTAGCCAGGCTGACAGAAACACTTGTGAAACCAGATACCAGAGAAAACATTCTACAGAACTGCTATCAAACCAGATATCAGAGAAAACATTCTACAGAAGTGCTGTCAGAACTAGATACCAGAGAAAACATTCTACAGAAGTGCTGTCAAACCAGATATCAGAGAAAACATTCTACAGAAGTGCTGTCAGAACTAGATACCAGAGAAAACATTCTACAGAAGTGTTGTCAAACCAGATGTCAGAGAAAACATTCTACAGAAGTGCTGTCAGAACTAGATACCAGAGAAAACATTCTACAGAAGTGTTGTCAAACCAGATATCAGAGAAAACATTCTACAGAAGTGCTGTCAGAACTAGATACCAGAGAAAACATTCTACAGAAGTGTTGTCAAACCAGATACCAGATAAAACATTCTACAGAAGTGTTATCAAACTAGATATCAGAGAAAACATTCTACAGAAGTGCTATCAAACAAGATATCAGAGATAAACATTCTACAGAAGTGCTGTCAAACCAGATACCAGATAAAACATTCTACAGAAGTGCTAGCTCTACGGTAAATGTGTATGAACAACTGACAAATTCTTAACTTCTTTATGATTAAATGTATTAATGCCAGTACCTAGATTATATGATTTCTGTATGCTCATAGAAAGTTATCCTTGAAAGTCTTTAATATCAATTAATGTTGTATTTTTTTTTGCATACAGGTTAAGTAAATATATGTATGTACAATAGTTTACAAATCTTTTTTTTTTCATCATGAACAAGAGCCTCTGTTGCGAAGTATTGTCAATTGGACAATAGATAGATAGATAGATATTTGTTCAGACGGAGTTTGTCCCATTCTCTTGGTCAAATTGAGCAACTTGCTTCTTGGATCTGTATGTGCAAGTAAAGAGCCCCGTCCGTCACGCCAAATGGAAATAGGGAATATAGTGTTAGTAACCATAATTTTTGCAGACCTTCGGCACATGATTTTTGGGGTAATGTGGTCAGTATTACACCCGTGCTGCTTTACTTTCCCAGAAAATATCAGGTTCCCATTTAAGATTGGTGAACCCGGAGGCCGTCGGTCAGGATCGAACCCGACCTCTTGTCTTTTGTAGTCCAGTTCACTAACCACTGAGGCTCTCTGTATGTGCAAGTGGTGTAGGCAAATTATACCCTCTAGAATCTTCCTCAAGTGCAAATTACTGTCACATATAAATAAATGAATCTGTTGCTAAAAAAAAATAACTGGCAGTTAGTACGTTGTTATGGATCCAATGGCTTGTGAGCTGTCAAGCTTCAGCCAGCAGTTATTATCAAAAACAGACATCAGTCTGCTTAAATCAATTTTGCAAAAATGTAGAAGATAACATCATAATCAAGAGGATCAGAAGCGATTAAATGGCAAATGATTATAACTGAATATCTTTTGCAACATTTTTACATCAGTTCAGTTTAGGGAAAGAGGTATGTTTACAACACTCGGAAAAAATACACAGATAATCAACAACAAAAATAAAAAACAATAGACAGCCCAGAGCAGGATTGAACCCTTATTCCTCAATATAGTGCATTGCCACGAGTGACTAGCGCATTGGCACGAGTGACTAGTGCATTGCCACGAGTGATTATGCACAATGGTACACGGCCAACTGCTCAACCTAAAAAAAAGTTTCTATTATTTTCCTCTTAAGACATCTCCCGGATAGAGAAGGGCTGAATACTTGCTACATGCAGTGAACAGTTTTATTGCTTACTGATTTCATTTATTGTTTTGATTACTCAGTCTTATTTCTACATCATTTTACCAGTTATAATATTAGTGTTATTTTTTTTTTAAACATCTTATTTTTTTAACTAAAACCATTTAAATCCATTTTTGGAGCATTAGCCACAGACAAGATCCTCTCATCCACCCCTATTCTATGGCATTTTCTCCACTTCCTTCTAGCCATGGCCAATATTCTTGAGGGATTCCATTACATCTTTTTAACATGTCTTTCTGTGCCTTCTTTGATCTCTCTCTTCCTCTCTCTCTCTACCTATCAGTATTACATGACAGTGCCTGTCTTGCTATGCTAGCATTATCTGTTTCTCAATTTGCCCTTATTTTGTTCTTTCCCTAATACCTTCATTTCTGGTCTTGTCTTATCCACTAATGTTCAGAACTTTCACCAAACAATTATATTATAAAAACATCCATGTCTCTAAGCCATATGGTTGGTTGGTTGGTTGGTTCAGTTCGCCCGATGACTAAAGTATTCTAGAGCATCGTGGTAGACTAGAATATCCCTCTTCATCATCTGTCCTTACAAGGACGTAGTGGACGTGTCTGCGTTGTGTTGTGGTTTGCAGTATAACTGTTATATTTGCACCTTTTGGCTCAACACATCCGACTTCTGCACAACACTTTTGAGTACCAGGTTGTCTTCCCTCTTCGATCCCTGCAAGCTTGGCCAGACTAAACAGGTTAGTCTGTTACTGGAGGCACCACGGAAAGGTGGAGCAGGGTCTGGATGGTTTTGGTTCACCAATCCTGGCGCAAGCCATCAGCTGTGGGTAGCTGACAACTTCCAGCTCTGGTGCTGGGAGGCACACCTTCACCTCCAAAAAAGCCATATAACAGAGTTGTTGTTACACTTGTATTAGTCTTATCATATTTTTACTTAAACTTCAAGTATTATAAATCCAGCATTCTACTGTCAATTTCAAAAACAACCTTTGAAGCAAACGTGTCCAGATCTTTAATCCAACTGTCAACTGGTAGACTGTACACCTCAAGCCATACTTCCTCGTTCGAAGTTTCTGGGAAGAGAATTAATGTAAAAGAAGTCACTCTCTGGAGATGGAATAAATTTATATGTGAAAATATTTAGGGTTTTGGGGAATCATATATTCTAAATAGCCCTTCTTGCCCCTAAAATTGTAATGCCAGCTTCTATATAATGATGATTAATAATGATAGAATTCAGACAATTTTTGTGTTAATAAACTTACGTTCAAATACAAAGCCTGCAAAGTGACCACCTGAGGAAGCTTCCCATTTCTGACACAAGATTTTTGATGAGCTTTCCTGAGGAATTTATCAGTACTGATTATTCTATTTTTAAAAATTAATTTTCAACATTAATGATATTAACATTTCCTAAACATTTTCAATTATCTAAGTATTTATATTTTTATCTAAGTGTTTTAGTTATCTATGTATTTATGATACATCAGGGGCAGATCAAAAAGAAGGTAGTTTCAAGATATCAAAGAGACCTTGAACATGACAACAGAAGAAGTGGGAGATCTGGGTAGAACCAGAGATTGTTTCAGATGTGCTGTGTTGAATGCAATGTTCTGCAAAGGATATTTGACCAGATGATAAAGTAAACTAGATTTGTGCACTGCAAACAAAATGGTGTCACATTAGGTGAATTAAGGAAAAAAATGTATATATGTAAATTAATATACATTTGTAACAATGTACAATTTACCAATATAATCTTCAAAATATATTTGCTACCATTTCATGAATATTAATTCTTCTTTTGCTTATTGTTCACCTGTTAAGTGAGTGTGGATCCCTTGTGGCGCTAGTTTATGGTAAAACTAAGATATTTACACCCTTAGGCCCAAAGTTTTCATATTCGGCTCGGGTAGATTTGCTTAACAATATTTTGCCTAGGCAGCGACCCTTTTTAGCCTACTCTTTATGACTCTTAACTGCCATGAGTTCTTTAACGTGCTCAAGTGCACACGGCACCTCCTGTTTTTTGTTGTTTTCCGAGAGGGGAACATTAAAACAGAAGATACCAGTTCAATAATTCTATCAGTCTGTGCCATCTATAAACATGCCCCTTTTTAATTCTCATTCTTCAGATGTCAGCTATTTTTTTAACTCTTTCCATACGGAAGTTTTTTATCAATGCAACAGAAGAGATTTCAGAGACAAAATTTGTCATGGTTTTAACATTATTAACATTATCATTATTTTACAGTATTAACAATCAATCTACATATTTATATTTATCTAACATATAACATATTATATATGAATTTTTAAATAATTGAGCAAGATATTAGATTTCACTAATGCCAAGATGATACAAGATATGTAAAAAAAAAATGACGGTTCACACTAATCAAATTGAGAGTGATGCTCTATGCAGCGAAACATACGCGGCCAAAATCGGTATGGCGCACAGTGCGTCAAAACGTATGGAACGAGTTAATGAAAATATGGCTCTTGCCATCAGACACCAAAAATAGTATTTGATCTTAAACCAAACATGTTTTAATGCTACCTACATCAGTCAAAACATGTATCCAATAACAACATTTGGATCATATCTAGAGCAACTTATATGACTTCATTGTAGACACACTTTTAGCATTCACACTGTGTATCAGCTAGTGTAATCACACTCACTTTATAATTCATCACACACAAAAAACCCCAGTAAGACTTGCAAGTAACATTGTTTGAATTTGAGCTAAAAATCAAGAGTCTAAAACTATTAGCTTGCTATAGCTCAGTTGGTTAGTGAACTGTACTACAAAGGACAAGAGGTAGAGTTCGATCCCAACCGACAGCTTCCAGATTCACCCAGTCTTAAATGAGTACTGGATTTTTTCTGGGAAAAATTAAGTGGCACGAGCGTAATACCGACCACATTACCCCAAAAATCATGTGCAAAAAATCATCTGTAAGATTTATGGTCACTAACACCATATTCCCTATATCCCACTTGGTGTGACAGGGGGTCTTTACTCTTTACTTTTACTACAAACTATTGAACTGACAATCAACCACCATCTATATAAAAGATCATTACTCACAAATCGTTCAACTAAACTTTTTTTTTGCATTTATCAGCTTTCACCTCTGGTGAAGTCCCTAAACTAGGTACTGTATTTTGTGTGTTGATCCATTTTTCCCTAGCAGCCATCTGCACTGGGGTCCCTCACCATACAAGCAGATAACTCCAACAACCTCTCAGTCTCAAAACCAGCGTCTTGCCTCGAGACCAACTAGTCCCCGGTTCAACTAATTTATCAATGCTCATTAACATTAAATGCACTTGCAACTTCAAACACACAAAAAGCAATTAAACCTTCAGGTTATATCATTAATTACTCACTGGAGAGTTCTCATTGATAGCCTTGATAAGGAACAAAGTCTCATAGGCAAATAGAAAAAGTCGAACCTGTTCTGTTAAATAAAAAATACCATTAAGATAACAAAAATTACATAATTACTACAATTATTATAATTCCTTCTTTTTTTTAATTAACCATATCCACCTTCATGAAAAATTTAGAATTCTCATGGTTACAAATACTTCAAATATCTACCAGAAACAGAATAATATATGAATATTTTTTTATAATCACCATCATGTGATGTGCCAGTTAGTCTAGATTAGTAGACGATCATGAATTTACACAACTCTTTTATCCATAATTTTGTCTATCAGTTCTATTGTTGACTTTCCTCTATGCCCTGAACCAAACATATCCAGTATAATTTCCTGTGGTCACCTTATAACACCCCTATTCATAATTTACATCTACTGAAGATATTCATGCAAACACCATAATTTTTTTAATGTCCACAGCTGAAAAAATGAGTACCTAGATTTAGAGCAGCAATGTAAATGATTCAAGCAGTGAGTGTTGGGCTGTGCCTCCTTATTCTCAACCAAAAAAAAGTGGAAGCCCTAGACTTCACTCCCCAAATCTGTAATACTTTAGGATATCTGCCTAATTACTCCAATAAGTAAAACTCGTTTATTAGGCCCTTACTTATGCAAATAAATGAGAGCATTTGAAAACAAATGTTCAGGAAAGTTCATTGTATACCATGGAATGAATTCAAGACTTGTGTAGAAATAGGAGAAATGGTAAAACATCCAAAATAATTCATCTATAATCAAGAGAAGAAAGTGAACATATGTTGGCCATGTGATGAGAAGAGACAACAAGAGAATCTCAGCGCAAACCTTCATATCAGAGGATAAAAGAAAAAGAGACTAACCTAGAGAAACACTGAAAAGAACACAGAGGTGAGAGGCAAGAACAGTAAGCATCAGCTCCCTTGTCAAGACTAAGCACCTCCCCAAAACAAAAATGTGAGGCAAGAAACAATGCAGAACCTGTGCAAAAGTCACACTTGATACTTGATAACATAGATTATCAGATATGTAGAGTCTGTAATAGTATGCCCTAAGTGCCACCTTCAGCTTAAGAAGATAGTAGATAGATAGAAAATCTATCTATCTACTGTCCTTTCGAGTCGAAGATGGCACATAGGGCAGAACCACAATTTCAAAAACAGAAACCTTGTGTGCCAAAGTGGCACATATTGCAGAGATCACTACTATAAAATATATGGCACTGTTTCCATAACAATACTTTTTACAATGACAGCTTGTCAAGCCATCGATCAACCTCCTTAATCGCCTCTTACTGGAAGGTCACAGTGTCACTATTCTTTACTTCCCTCATAATGAGGCCCCGGTAACACACAGGAAAGATAGAAAATAGTTATATATAAAAGGCATACCCATGTCATCTTGAGTCATAATGAGATGATATTCCGGGCCAATTTGGTAGCATTTGATACCAGTGATTTCTGTTCTGTTCTGTTCCCAGAGGTGAACTGATGAATGTGTGGAGGCATCAAGAACAGCCAGTCCATTAGGAAGTCCAACAAATATATATTTATTGTCTACACTAGACCCTAAAGCTGTTGCTTTGTTATACACCTGGAAGCAAAGTTTGGCTTTTAGTTAATACTTTTAAATAACATTGCAACGGTCAAAGCTTGTAAGCTAATTAAAAGCCTCTCAACAACATTAGTTAGATTTATCTTCATTATTATTGTCCATATTTCAATAAACATATTTTCATATATACACTTCAAAGAAATTCTTAACCGTCCACTAACCCACAGTTTAATAGATTTTGAAGCTGAAACACCAGCAGCAGAATTAGATGTAAATTTAGATGACTTCACCTTGAGCAAAATAGAAACCACATTAAAGCGTATGGCCAATAACAAGGCTGCTGGAGAGGATTAGTTAACAGCTGAGATCCTCAAGGCAATTGATAGCCATAATTTAATACATCTCCAGAAAATGTTCAACATCATTTGGAAAGCAGAGAAGATGCCTCATAAATGGAAAAAAGGAATCATTGTTAAGATTCAAAAAAAGGGCAATCTTAGAGACTGTAACAACTGGAAAGGCGTGACACTTTTGTCAGTTGCCTCAAAGTTATTCTGCAGAATCACCCTAAATAGAATAAAGGATTCAATAGGTACAGTAATGCATGAAGAACAGGCTGGGTTTAGAAAAGGGAGAAGCTGCCTTGATCACAAATTTACTCTACGACTTATATTCGAGGAACACATTGAAAAGCAAAAACCTTTTGTACTTAACATCATCAACTTCAAAAAAGCATTTGACAGTATTTATCGAGATTCTTTGTGGAAAATTCTGAAGCAATATGGCTTACCATCAAAAATCATAAATATTATTAATGACATGTATGATGGTTACACATGTGCAGTTCGAACAAAGGAAGGACTGAGTGGATGTTTCCCAATAGAAACTGGGGTTAAACAAGGATGTATTTTATCGTCTTTGTTATTTGGAGTTATTATGGACTTCATAATGAAGAAATACTGCACTGGTAATAAAGGCATCGAATGGATACAAGGAGACCATTCGGAGGACCTCGACTTTGTTGATGACATAGTTCTCATCAGCAGCCAGATAAAAACGATGCAGGAAAACACAAATGAACTATCATCAATAGCCAGTAAAATTGGGCTTGAGATCAATCATGAAAAGACTAAAATCATGAAAAACTTAATTCCAACAAACAACAAAATATACATGGAAAACAAACCAGTGGAAGTGATTGATCACTTTATCTATCTTGGAAGTCACATTGATCGAGAAGGGGATACAAGCAAAGAAATTAGAATCAGAATAGCTAAAGCAGCAATGTCTTTCAGAAGCCTTGAAAAGTTGTGGAAATCAAAACTCATCAGCACAAACACAAAACTTAGACTATTCAAATCAAATGTACTATCAACCCTTATGTATGTGTGTGAAAGCGGGAAAACAACAAGAGATATAGAAACAAAGTTGAACGCATTCGAAAATAAATGTCTAAGGAAAATACTTGGTATAGCGTTGAGCGATTTCAAAACAAATTAGGAAATTAGAGAAATCGCCAATCTACCACTAATATCTTCAGTAATAAAGAAAAGATGATAGTCATATGTTGGACATGTGATGAGAAGAGATAATAACCGAATAGCAAAGCAAGCCCTCATGTGGGAAACAACAGGTAAGAGGAAAAGAGGAAGACCCAGAGAGACACTGAGAAGAACATTGATGAGAGAGGTAAGAGCAGCAGGAATCGGCTCCCTCAATGAGATAGAGCTGCTTGCACAGAACAGAGACAAATGGCGAGATTTGATAAAATATCTATAAAAGAATTGAAAACTGCTAGAACAAAAATTCAAATAAGAGAAGGAGTATCTTGGTCTACGCTCTATGGGCCGGCTGCGGCTCGAAAAGTCAATAGATAGAATAATGATGTGTACAACCTTTAATGAAAGGTCACAGATTGAGCAAATGAAGATACAATTACTATCTTTCTATCTTTACAGCATTATTCCATTTCTGGGGTCTGCTGGGCAGGGGACATATAGGACTGAAGAATAAAGGTCACTTGTCCCCGGCCCATGGGGCGTAGACCCAGATACAGATCTGGGGCATAGATAGACCCAGATACTCCTCTTATCTAAATTTTTATTCTAGCAGTTTCAATCCTTGTAAAGATCTTTTATCAAATCTTGCCATTTGTCTCTGTTCTGTGCAAGAAGCTTTATCTCATTGAGGGAGTCGATTCCTGCTGCTGAGGAGTCGATCTCTGATCAATGTTCTTCTCAGTGTCTCTCTGGGTCAGCCTCTTTTCCTCTTACTTGTTGTTTCCCACATGAGGGCTTGCTTTGCTATTCAGTTATTATCTCTTCTCATCACATGTCCAACGTATGACCATCGTCTTTTCTTTATTCTATCTATCTATCTATCTATCGTCCTTTCGAGCCGAAGACGGCACATAGGGCAGAACCACAATCTCAAAAACAGAAACCTTGCGTGCCAGAATGGCACTTATTGCAGAGATCGCCGCTTCCAAAACTTATGGCTCTGTTTCCATAACAATACTTTTTACAATGACAGCTTGTCAAGCCATCGATCAACCTCCTTAGTCACCTCTTACGACATGCCTGGAAAGTCACAGTGTCACTATTCTTTACTTCCCTCATAATGAGGCCCCGGTAACACACAGGAGTGTTACAACTTTGCCTCATATATATTTATAAATATCGAGGAGGTTTTCTTTATTACTGAAGATATTAGTGGTTGATTGCAGATTTCTCTAATTTCCTCATTTGTTTTTAATTCTTTCCACGCTATACTAAGTATTTTCCTTCGACATTTATTTTCAAATGCGTTCAACTTTGTTTCTATGTCTCTTGTTGTTTTCCAGCTCTCACACGCATACATAAGGGTTGATAGTACGTTTGATTTGAATAGTCTAAGTTTTGTGTTTGTACTGATGAATTTTGATTTCCACAACTTTTCAAGGCTTCTGAAAGACATAGTTGCTTTAGCTATTATATTATAGCTATATTAGTTTTAACCTTACTGTGCTTTCCTGATCTGAAGCATGACGAGTTTATGAAGTTTCAGGATGAAAAAGTTTATTAATTTCTACAACAGGAGTCACTGAGTTTAATGAAGAAAAGATTGATTAATTTCTACAACAGGAGTCACTGAGTTTAATGAAGAAAAGATTGATTAATTTCTACAACAGAAGTCACTGAGTTTAATGAAGAAAACATTGATTCATTTCTACAACAGGAGTCACTGAGTTTAATGAAGAAAACATTGATTAATTTCTACAACAGGAGTCACTGAGTTTAATAAAGAAAACATTGATTAATTTCTACAACAGGAGTCACTGAGTTTAATGCAGAAAACATTGATTAATTTCTACAACAGGAGTCACTGATTAATTTATTGTTCTTAAATGATCAAGAAATGATCCTAACATAACATAGCATAACAGTACAATCAGCAGAACTGCAACTCTTATTCAAAGATGAGAGAAACAGTTTCTGCTGCTGATATAATACAATATTACAGACAAGGTTTACATGAATAGTAAGTAGTAAATAAATTCTAAAAGAGAAGAACAAAAACTAAACTATAAAATGTTTAAGTAAAAGTTTTTCTATCTTCTTCTTCTTCTTTCTTTTCTCTTCTCACTGATACCTAAAAGGTGTCGTGGTTTATATCATTTGTCGTTCTTGAGCTGCTCGAATTGTCTGAATTAGTGATTTTCCTTTGTTATTACATGTCTCTATCACTGCATCTATCAATCTTCTTCTAGGTCTTCCTCTTGGTCTTTTAAAAAAAAGATGCTATCATCCAACATAAAACATAATTTTAAATTACAAGATAAAAAAAACTGAAAAAATTATTTCTAATTCTACCTTAAATTGATATATTCCTTAGAAATAAGATGTGAAAATGAATTAAAACTTGAAATATATGAGCAATAGTTCTTACATTTAGCAAATATGGTTTACAGAGTTGAGGTGGACGAATCTTTCTAGCATCAGCAAGTAGAACATTTTCTTTAGTTTCCACAATGTTCCATACTGACTCAAAAAGTTGTTCAAGGATCTTATTAATCATGCGATACGGTTGAGGTAATATATCATACATCTGATCAGGGTCAACCAAGTAATCAGTGTCATCCTCAGTTTCTATGCTTAGCATGGATTGCGGAGAATGTAGTAACGTTTGTCTCTTGTACATTGTGAGATATCTGTCAAAACTACCTGCTCACATGGCAATCTGTTAGAAAAAACAAGAAGAGATAAGCAGATATCAAGTATAACAAATATTAAGTACTATGCGGGCCCACGTAAGTAGCTGCAGAAAACAAAGAAAATAAACATACAATGATATTAAACAGCTAAACTAACAGAAAGACAACTTTTTGGTAAAAGCCTTCATTGGATATAAAAACAAAACAAAAAGAGGTACATAATTTTTAAAAATATATGTATATATGGCCTTCGACATCTTGGCAGATGGTTGGTAGCAAGAAATCATGATAAGTCAGTAGTTAGCAAAAACTTTAGTGTTGTATGCTGGATGCTGCTTTGCTGAACAGTTTCTCTGGTGGCTGAATCTGTCAACTTAGGATAGAAAGACCCAGCCACAAAACAAACAAGATGTCGAACAAGATGTACTCATGGTGCCTGGCCTCGTCTCCTTTCTCCTACATCATGTCTTCTGAATTTGATATCAGCACTGCCTCCAGAGTTGCTGTGTCATTTTTATTTTTGTTCTCCATGTGCTACGATCTGCAGCCAGATTTTCTCACTTTCTTTCACCGATTGAGAATTCACTCAAGGAAGCCCTGCAAACATCCTATATTTCTTTTACCACTGATATATCTCAGCACTGGCCTGTCTTTGGTCTCTTTCCATCCTTAAGTTCACCATACAATATTTGTTTGGGAATACTACTGTTTTAAATATATATTTTAAATATATAAAAACTTCATTAATTGTAACGCATTACTTGACTATTGCTACCAATACATTAGTTATAAAAATTGATGAACGTAGACATCATTTTTAATATTTGAGATACACTGTAGTTTTTTTGTGATGCCAACTAAGGGAAGATCACTTTAATTTATGTCACAAAACTCCTAAATTACCAAATTATAATATATAATAACAGCATAAAATTAAAAATTAAATAAGACGATGACAATGTGAATAATTCAATTCAATAATAGGTGATGGTCAAATTTAGTTCTATAAATTATTTCAGTTTGGAACATTATGGAAAAGTGGTGTCTCCTTGAGTAAACTCTGCACTTTATTCAGTGGTTCACAACCTGTCACTGGAAGACCCATAATTCTATAGGAGAGAGAAACAATGCTGTCCTGTTTCTGACAGAGCTTATTCACAATTGGGAGCCGTGATAGCTCAGTGGTTAGTGAACTGGACTACAAAGAACAAGAGGTTCAATCCCAACCGACAGCTTACAGGTTCACCCAGCCTTTAATGGGTACCGGATTTTTTTTCTGGGAAAGTAAAGCGGCACGGGCATAATACCAACCACATTACCCCAAAAATCATGTGTCGAAGGTCTGTAAAATTTATGGTCACTAACACCATATTCACTATACGCCGCTTGGCGTGACGTGGGTACTTTACTTTTTTTTTTTTACTTTTTGTTCACAATCAAGGTGCCCATTTGCTGCAGATTTTTACAACAATATCGTTCATCATCATTATCATCTAATGCCATCTCAGCATTAAAGATTGACTCTATTCTAAAAAAAAAGGAGGGGGGGGGGGGTAGCCCAGGTAGGAGAGAAAGATAAGTGATTGAAAGATAAGTCACTACCTCTAAACTGCAAATCTTTTGTGCCAATGGAAGTCCATTGGCACAAAAGATTTGCAGCTTAGAGGTAGTGACTCTCTGTACTCATTCTTCTTCTTCTTCTTTTCTCTTTCACTGATACCTAAAAGGTGTCGTGGTTTATATCATTTGTCGTTCTTGTGCTGCTCGAATTGTCTGAATTAGTGATTTTCCTTTGTTGTTACATGTCTCTGTCACTGCATCTATCCATCTTTTTCTGGGTCTTCCTCTTGGTCTTTTTGCATGCATTCTCGAGAAGAACGCCCTTAATGGTGATTGGTAAAGATTCATTCTGACCAGGTGGCCAAACCATTTAAATTGTTGTTGTTCTATATATTCTTGGCAGGGTTTTGTTCCTACTATTTTTTTTATGGTTTCATTTGGTATTCTATCTCTTCTGGTGTTGTTGTTACTTTTCTCAAGCAACGCATCTCACATGTATTGATCTTTCTTAAATGTGATTTAGAAAGGGTCCATGTTTGACTTTCATAGCACAAAGTTGGTATGAAGATGCTATTTATCATTTGTTGTTTAGCTGGCATAGAAATATTTGGATGTCTTAGCAATGGTGAAAGCTGGTATTGACAGCATTTGCTTTTTGTATTCTCATGTAAATTTCTCTGTCTAGTTTTCCATCTTCTGTGAACATTGTGCCTAAATACTTGAATTCCTCTACTTGTTTTATTTCTTTATCTTTGATCCTGATGTTTAATGGGTGTCTTAATTTCTGTGCTCATTGTTATATCTTATCACCGATATTTGCTCACACATGCACATCCTAAAGTAAAATTATCATAAATTAATTTGCACTCATCTTAAATCAGAGTATATTTCATCAGGGTCACTGGAACATTAAGTTTTATCAACTTTGGTAAACATTAAACATAGTCCATGCTAAATTAATAAAAGAAATAGCACCTGTTTTGATAATCGATCTAACTTGTGACTTTCAACGTCAACATATTTGAAAACCACTTGTAACTTTAGTTTTGTTATATAATTTAATAATAAATAAATATCTCACCTCTCGAATGATCTCAAGTAGTTAGTAGACTTAAGAGTAGTTAAGTTAGTCAGTTAGTAACTAAAGTAACTTACTAATCAAGTAATTTAGTAATCAATATCTCACTCATCTTCTCGACCTTCTTTAAAAATTATTTTATCACTTTAATATTTGCGTTGAATTTAATTAACACATTTTTACTATATTTCTAATTTATAATAAAACATGTTTGTCTATAGGACTTTTACTTTTATAAACGTAAAATAAGCCAACTGCCCAAATGCCAATCAATAATAAGTTTCGTTTCCACAGTGGGACTAACTGAAGAATTAGAATGTGACGATGAAAGACGCCGTAACTAAGTCAACCATCTTGAATTTATCAACTACTTTGTGCGTGCAATTTAATAAACTTGCGCGGGAATTTTGATCATGCTAATCTACATGATAGAAGTTTAGTAATAAAGGTGACTGTTCTTTACATCAAGGCCAAGCTTTATCGTAGATAAAGATGGTTGTGCTTTACGTGTATTTGGCTGTGCGTGTATAACTTTACTCGATGAAAATCTATAAGGCCGGTTTTGTCGTCTGCCGAAGTGGAGGAAAGGGACTGCTACGGACGCTTCCTCCAGTGCAGTCGTCACAAGTAATCGAGTCACAGTCTGAGTCACAGTTTTTAACTGTTTTTATTTCACCCCTGATAGAAAACATCATCAAATACTCCCTGTTTAATTTTTTTTTTTAATCCTCTTTAGCGTTCGCAGATCGTTCAAAAAGAGCACGTGACAATACATTATACGTTGTGTCGCTCGTTTCAGGCAAGACACGATATTTGCGCCTTTCGGTCCAACGCCAACACATCTGTTTTGCCACATCAGTGAGACAAGGGAAAGTTAAATAGATTACACTAAGGTACGCAATAAAGATAAACGACTAGAAGTAGAGTATGAGAACGTGTGCATTCAAAACAATGAGGAAGGGACATATTTAGGTGTGCAAAAGAAATATAGAAGTCATGCGCAGCTTATAAATAGGAACGTCACCTGGGCCAGTTGATTGCAAGAAGAGGTGGAAGTTATGAGATATTTTAGAATGGAGATAATAACAAAGCTGTTGGGTGACAGCTACAACAGCTAATATACAACGGGTGATATACTGAGATCTATATTCATACATAACTCTACTAAATAAACTTGGTGGCCTGGAAAGTGATGCCAAACATACAATAAGTTTTATGAGTCACATGACCAATACTATAGTCCGTTCAGAATCGTTTGCCGAGATGTTATGATTTATAATTCAAAAAGTTCTTGATGATTTCACATGATTTTTGGCATACGGTGTTAAAATGTCCATGTCACGAGAACATATGTGTTACTCGATGTCTAGCTATAACGGTTTTCTTAAAGCGGCGAATTCCTTTGATCTTTGCCCATGTAACTATTATTTTGACCCTAATCAAAATGTTTTACAGTAATCTAGTGCAACGATGACCCATAGGCGTGTCCATAAAATTTTACTGGGTGGCAAGTATACAAATTTTAAATTATATATAGAACTTTTGTTCGTAGAGTCAATTTGATATAGTTCCATGCTCTTGGTGTGAGTTTCCCAAATGTTGTCGCTGCCTTTCAAATACGTACATTTAGTTCCTCATCTAAGGAAAGTGTGGCTGTAATAGTGGATCCAAGATAGCTGAACTTCTGTACTGACTCAAGCAGGCTTCCATTCAAAGTAATGGTTGTTGGTTTGCTTATAACATATTTTTGATTGCTTGGGTGGTCTTGAACAATAAACTGTTTAACAAATCAACTAGGAAATTTTGCAAATCAAACTATTTATCTGTAGACTTAATCAGAGTAATGATCATTCAGAATCAGACGAGTCAAATAGGTCGATTACTGCTTTCGGCTGAACAAACAACAAACCATCCTTTTTCCAATATTCCTCTTCTTGTCGTAACACATGATCCTCACATTTTACCCAGTAGTCTTTATTTATATTTGATAGAGCCTGATTTGTAAGTGTCTCAACATCGCATAATTTGAAAGTTTTATTTGTATATGCTACGTGTCCTTTAACTTTTTCCCAAACTAGTACTTGAGGTAGTCTCAAACATCTATGGCCATGTTCTTGAATTAACTTGTCTATTTTAAATATCTTTGTACGTTGTGTCTGTTTTACAAGGCTAAGCAATTCGGGTTTCAAGTAGCTGTCGTTAATTTGTATGTGTTCTTTTATGAGCCACGTTTTGATTGCATCTTTTGTACTTGATGATGTTGGGATTCTATCTTCTACGTTAACTACGTTATGGTATGAAGCATTGTCCATTATCAGACAAGAAGATTATCGATCTAATATTGGAAGGATACTTTTCTCGATCCAGTCTTTAAATATGCGCCCATTCATTTCGGAGTGGTAGTCTCTATTGTCTATGGATTTTGAAATGAAAACGAGATGAGCATTCTGCAACAACCCATTATGTCTGCTACCTGCATGTGCAACTATCAAACGTTGCCCTTTACTGCTTCGTACTGATCTTTTAATACTTCCATCTGCTAACTGCCATTCCTTTTCATTTGTATGATGAGCGTTGATCCAAGTTTCATCTAAATAAACAATATCATAATCATTTTCGCGCATTTCCTTCACTTCACGTAAATACTTGCTTCTAAGAGCTACTAGATGTGGCTTCTCACAAATAATGTTTTTTCCACCAGCATACTTTCTAAAGGTGAAGCCTGCACTTCTTAATATTTTCTATAATGAAGTTTTTGATATTTCAATGTCGTTGTTAGTTTTCAGCCAAAGCTTCAACTTTCTAAGTGTCACTTCTTCGTTTATATCAAACATTCGACAGATTTCTCTTTTTACTAGGTCCTTATCAAAACTGTCTAACGTTTTCTTTCCTTCCTTGCTTTCTTGCATTTGTTGGCAATAAATATCCTTTAACTATTCGATCAAATGAACGTTTACACAAACCTAAAATATGCATTGTTCTCTTCTCAGGGTTTCGTTCGTTCGTTCGCTTTCGTCAGCTTTGACCTCTGACGAAGTCCCACCCACTCAATTTTGTGGGACTGAATTTTGCGTTTAAAGTCTGTTTTATCCCATTACAGTATGCCCCTCGCCATGCAGGCAGATTTACTCCGACTTCAGAGGTACTAATTTTTAGGGAATTAGTAAAACCCAGGTGTCCTCGCCAGGGTACGAACCCCGGCTGTTGCCGTGGTAAGCCAACCGCCTATCGATTGAACCGGACACCCTCTCAGGGTTTGATAAAGAACAATAAAGATGTCCCTTTTTACGCTCTCTGCAGAAGTATTGATAAATCTTTATAGCAATGTTATGCTCAGTAAAATATTTTGCCTTTATATTCATTCTCACATAGACTTGCAGAAGATAATATGGATAGTGCCGCCTCCTTTCTGTAAATATTGAGATTTGCCTCTGAATTATGACTCGAACTCGAGTCTACGGCCGTGATTTTGACGTCACATAATTTCCGGTTTCGGCTAAAATGTCATTTTGTGCTAAACGGGAAATTTCATATGTAACATTTCTTTATAAAAATGTATAGTGGAAACATAACTATTTTAGGACGGTGCGCATTCAGCCGTGAAGGTCATGCCTATATGTTAAAGAATCAGCTGTGAGATGTAAGCATCTACATAATCCCGCCGGTGTTTATAATATCGATTAACTTTTTTTAAATATAGGTTAAATAAGGCATCTTTGAAACTGGATCACATTTCTTTGATAAAAAATATTTTTATAGCGACATTAGTATTCTAAACCTAACTTCAAAAGATCAATGCAAATGAACAATAAGTTTTTGAAAAAAATAAATTAATGTCTAGGCAAACGAATCTGAACGGACTATAAGATAATAGCACTATACAAAAACAAAGGAAACAGGGGTGATTGCAATAACTACAGAGACATCTCTGTCTTTAGCACAGCCGGCAAGGCTTTTGCGATAGTAATACTAAAACGCCAGCATAGACTTGCAGAATGCATTCTTCCCGAGTCTCAATGCGGCTTCAGAGCCGGGAGATCAACTATAGACATGATTTTCATACCTAGACAATTACAAGAAAAATGTCGGGAACAAAATATGCCGCTCTATATTGTCTTTGTGGATCTCACAAAGGCCCTCGACTCAGTAAATAGAGATAAGCTCTACAGGGTGTTAGAAAGCATAGGCTGCCCACCTAAATTACTTAAGCTGATTATGTCTTTCCATGAAAACATGAATGCTAAAATCTACTTTGATGGGAGTTCATCGGAGAGTTTTAAAGTCAACAACGGAGTGAAACAGGAATGTGTCCTCGCCCTCACCCTTTTTGGTATATTTTTTGCTGCCCTCCTAAATTACGCCTTCGAAAACTCCGGAGATATTTACATTCGCACAAGATCTGATGGCTCACTGTTAAACTTAGCACGACTAAGAGCAAAAACAAAAGTTTCCCTACTTAAAGAACTTTTATTTGCTGACGATCAGCCCTAGTCGCTCATAGTGAAGCCACGCTACAATTGCTGATCAACAACATGGGCAAAGCATAACGACCGTTTTTAACTGTCAATTAGTGTTCAGAAAACAAATACCACGCCAAGGCGACATCAAACTTCTATTAATCGCTTTAACAGATTGTCTACTAGAATCAGTTAATAAATTTACATATCTTGGATCCACAATTACGCAAACCACTTCTCTTGATGATGAAATAATCTGCCGAACTGTAAGGCAGTTACGACTTTCGGCAAACTCATAGAAAGGGCCTGGTACAACGCGAAACTAACACTGAAGACCAAACTCTTAATATGCCAAACTTGTGTGCTTAGCACACTATTATATGGATCTGAAACATGGACAACATACTCAAATCACGAAAAAAGACTAAATGTCTTCCTCCACATGCGATGTCTCCACAGAATAATGTACATCAAATGACAGGACAGAATAACCAACTTAACTGTCCTGCAACGAGCTAAGACCCCAACAATCATGTCGATGCTCAGATGTCAAAGACTAAGATGGCTGGGGCACGTCCAGCGAATGGAAGAAAAACGCATCCCCAAGAAAATACTATATGGTGAAGTAATACACGGAAAAAGAC
Organism: Megaustenia siamemsis; assembly: GCA_032433765.1. Lineage (NCBI taxonomy): Eukaryota > Metazoa > Mollusca > Gastropoda > Stylommatophora > Ariophantidae > Megaustenia > Megaustenia siamemsis. The sequence continues at coordinate 128,016,554 of JAVIAB010000092.1, read as the reverse complement.
AAATCGCAGACCTAAACTACGATATAGGGATATTTGTAAATCATCTCTGAATGACTGGGAACATCTGGCAAGTGATCGCACATCATGGAGAACATGTATAAGGAATGGTATAACATCTGTTGAGACTGTGCTAAGGCAACACTTAGAAGAGAAATGACTCATGAAAAAGGATGGAAAACCCTGTGGATCAGTGGGCCTGACTTGTTCATTCTGTGGCCGTGTATGTTTGTCAAACATTGGTAGAATTAGCCACGAGAGAAGCTGTTCGACAAAAACAAAACCTCAAAAATAAAAAAAAATACACAATAGCCTCCACTAACAAGACGAAATGGCTCGAAGACAGGTTTTAGAAATAAAAAAGGGGGGGGGGGTGGTTATTGTGAGTTAGATGAGTATACAGAGTTGATAGGAGAAGGACTTGTTATTGATTACAGAAGGAAGGTCATTCTAGATCATGAACTGAAGTGTTGAATCTTATGTTTCTGGAGTTTGCAGGAAGTTAGATAGCAGAAAGGAGTGTGAGTTCAAGTTAAGATTAAATAAAATTGTTTCTGGGATAGTATACTGGATTGTTGTGATGGGACCTAGGAGATATTTATGAAGAGAAAATATACATGAGCTGAATTATTTTGTTTGATTTTGTGATAGCCAAAGAAGTTCTGCTGATTTTCTTACAGTTCCTGGAAAGAGCCTAACCATTGGCAGTTGCCTTTAGACACTATAAAGGCAGCCATTTAGAATATAGAGTTTTATCGATTTATAGACAACCATAACTAGAATTTCTATATAGAAGCGTATCTACATAGTGCTTAATTGTGGGTGTTGTTCGTTATGTGTATTTGCAAACATGAATTCAATTGGTTACAATTAGTGTGGCCGTATTTCTCAATGATTTTGTCAACATGGTACACCTTTTTCTTATTCGTATTCTTCACAAGTTGTAACAATTCGGGTTTTAAATATGTGTCGTCAAATTTGACATTTTCATTCGCAAGCCATGTCCTAATTTGCTCTTTTGTATTTGATGCAGTAGGCACTTTGTCCCATCTTGAATTCCCTAAGGAAGTGCTGATATAGTAAAACAGTAACCTTTTGCATAGTTATAAATTTGCATTTCAAACTCATTGTAATTTAGATATAAATGTTGGTATTTAAAGTCAACAAATTGTCTACTGAGTCTTCACAAAATTAATAAAGATACGCCTTCCCTTCGGTAATTAATGCCCATCCATCCATCCATCCATCCATCCATCCATCCATCCATCCATCCATCCATCCATCCATCCACCCACCAATCTAATCTATCTAGCTAGCTACCTACCTATCTACCTACCTACCTACCAACCAATATTATAAGATTACATGCAAAAGTTGAAAGCAAAATAACAAACGGTTATCACGTAAAGCTAATTCAAGTGTGGTTATGAATTTCTGAACGGACTATAATAATTAATACATATCTATCTATTCACCTTTCGAGCCGTAGCCGGCCCATATGGTGTAGACCAAGATACTCCTCTTATCTAATATTTACAGGAGTACGGGTTCGATCCCACTTCTGACCATATATTGTTCTTCGTTTTTTTCTGTTGTTGTTTGTCTGTTAATTTTTCCGATTGCTAACACATACTTATTTGTTCTATTATTCCCTATTATCGCCTCGGAAGTTCCCCATATAATAATATTTATGTATTATTATTTGTTACCGGTAATTAATGCCCAGGCCGTGGTGCGTCATGTCGTTCAATAACAATTCAGTTTTGTGCACGGGATTTTCCTGAACTTAGTGTTTCTGCAATAGCCAAACTATTTTACGTGAACGACCGCACCAAATTAATGTATATATCCTAAAATGGTGTCAAATTCGAACAGGGTGAATTTAATATAGCCTAAAGAAGAAAACTTTTAAACTAGATCAAATTTCTCAGAGCAAAAAATATTTCTATAACGACATCAATATTATAAGATTACATGCAAAAGTTGAAAGCAAAATAACAAACGGTTATCACGTAAAGCTAATTCAAGTGTGGTTATGAATTTCTGAACGGACTATAATAATTAATACATATCTATCTATTCACCTTTCGAGCCGTAGCCGGCCCATATGGTGTAGACCAAGATACTCCTCTTATCTAATTTTTTTTTGTTCTAGCAGTTTTCAATTCTTTTAAAGATAGTATATCAAATCTCGCCATTTGTCTCTGTTCTGTGCAAGCAGCTCTATCTTATTGAGGGAGCATAATTAATATGCGTAGAGTAAAACACAAAATCAAACTAAAATTAGTCATGGCGAATATGGAGGTAAAGATACGAACAATGTCATAAAATGATAATGATTTTAATGCCACTGAGTTGTCGCTAGCCATTTACTTTTAGACTGTGGATGGTGAAAGTGGCGGTATTGGTTTTCTTGAACTGTTGGTTAGTTCTGCTGGCATCATCATCATCAAGTACTAGGCCTGCTGGCGCAGGTGATCATGTCTCTCCACAACTTTCGATCTCGACAGTTATTTATCATTTATGTTGTTGACCTTCTGCTAAGCCATTCTCTTAAGCTCTCTTGTATTTTTTCAGGTTGGTTGGTTGGTTGGTAGGTAGGTAGGTAGATAGGTAGGTAGCTAGCTAGATAGATTAGATTGGTGGGTGGATGGATGGATGGATGGATGGATGGATGGATGGATGGATGGATGGATGGATGGATGGATGGACATATAGATAGATAGTCAACAAATCAACATCAAATGTGATTCTATGTTCAGATTCTGTTGAGAGAACTCATGAATGTCTAGGAGTATGGTTTTATCAGAGCCTTGCCTTTACCAAAAAGTAGACCAGGTGGTGTTGAAATCCAATCCAGGAGAGCGCGAGTTTAAATCCCTGTAGGGTCGGACGTTTATTTTTCGATCGAGGGTGAAATAAGATCTCAGCCCCAAACACCTCGTTGCGATTGCACCAGACAAGCAGCATTTATTCTCCGGTCATACAATTCCCCTGTAATGGGAAAATGCCGTAAAGAAAGATAGTTATCATCATCATCATCAAGTACCGGGCCTGCTGGCGTAGGTGAACATGTCTCTCCATAACTTTCGATCTTGGCAACTATTTATCATTTCTGTTGTTGACCTTCCGCCAAGCCATTCTCTTAAGCTGTCTGGTATTTTTTTTGTTGCTTCCCTCTATCTCTTCGTCCCTCAATTTTTCCAGTTGTTACAATATATTCATGTTGTTCTCTTCTCATTACATGGCCAAAAAATGATGATTGTTTCTTCCTTATATTGGAAATTAGCTATTTTTTGCTTTGACCTCTCTCAGAACATCTTCATAACTCTTCTTAGCTGTCACAGCGGGTACACAGTGTGAGAAGTAATAATCGTGGTGCCAGACTTGCCACTTTGGCTGATGTTGAGTAAAGGTAAAGTACAAGACTTGAATCGGCGTCTTAGCACGCGAGCTTTCATCCATATGTATTCGGCCGCTTATCCAGAAGTGTTCGAAGATTTCTGGATAGTGTCGTTTCAAGCATCGAAACTCGCGATGTGAGGCGGGATTCTTCACCTTCCCAGAGTAATACCCTGGTACCCATTTCTGCAAGCGGCTGGGTCCACCGCGGGGGTATTTTTTTTTCTAACCACGATTACAATTCACACTGCTTTCTGCGGGAATCGAACACGGGTTGTCCGAACGTCGATAGCCCCAGTCTGGCGGTTTCCCCAACTAGACTACAGAGACCCATGGCTGATGTTGAGTGCGGAAGGTTAATGGACAACGGACACACTGAATACTCTTAGGGACGCTGGACAAAAAAAATATTACCTTGAATCCGCAACCATTACCAGACTGCACGAATATCATTTCTAGGTGAGAGATGCCATGGATCCAAAGACTTGAATTACTACAACAGATCATTTTTTTCAAACATTCATCAAAGCCCCGCTTCACATCTCTTGGTCTGCTTTGTTATATTTTACCAGATGGTTTCCACATGAATGCATGACGGGGAAGTCTTTCTTCATTGATTCACATCACTTGATCAATGTATTTCCAAAGTCTTCTTATAAAGCTATATACTTATTCTTATTTCGATTCGTCTATTATTCGATCGCTTGAAATGTATTCTTTCCAGTTTATATTTGAGATCCTACGAAGACATGTGTTTCAATGGCATTCTTATTTAGCATGCCTGCATTACAGTTATATATATATTTAGTGTAACTGTTAGAGTTTCGTCAATAGATCTTTCCCTTTCACTCTGTGTCTTACCTCTACACAACACAGAAGAATGGGACCAGCAGTGGCACTGATTGGGCCATTTCGAGGCAGGAAGCCTGACACTCTGGCTGCCTAGCGGGACTCCACGAGATGAGCACCATATCTTCTGAATTGTGACTTATTAATGGTGAGAGTTATTTTGCACTTATGATAGGCATGTAGCCCAGTGCATCCGATTTCAACACGTTTGTGTTTTGCTTTTCCTGGTCCCAGCCCTTTGACCTGTCTAGCTTGGGTGATCTCTTTGTAGCATTGCCACCACTTGAACGGCCCTCAGGGATAATGTCACACAGGCTCCTCGACTACAGAGGTTGAGAAACGTCAGAGGAGCACATTTGTACAGATAATCTACTGGTAAATCCATAACAACTCATTTTGTAGTTGGACATCTACAGGGTTATACAGTTGCGTGGTGGTCGACCTGATTGGTCATGACCGAGACCATCAGAGCTGACTCATGCTATGATGCTAACTTATACAACTAATCCTCCATAAGCATGGCTAATAAATACCTCCACTATGACTCATGTAGTACAAGTGGTTGACCCAGCTAGAGAAGTGATTCTTTGAGTCGGGCTTTAGTGAATACAACGTTCTGCAAAGGACATGTGTCCTATTGATCATAATTACTAACAAAGAATTTAAACTTCTCAATATCATCAAGTACCATGCCTGATTGCGTAGATGATCAAGTCTCTCTACAACTTTTGATCTCGACAGTTATTTATCACTTCTGTTGTTGACCTTCTGCCAAGGCATTCGCTTAAGCTGTCTGATATCTTTTCTTTTTGCTTCCCTCTATCTCTTCGTCCCTCAATTTTTCCAGTTGTCGCTATATATTTCAGCTGTTCTCTTCTCATTATATGGCCAAAAATTGATGATTGTTTCTTCCTAATATTGGAAATTAGCTCTCTTTTTGCTTTGGCTTCTTTCAGAACGTTTTTATTACTCTTCTTAGCTGTCCATGGTATTCTCAACATTCTTCTGTAAAACTACAATTCTACAGCCTCCATTGATTTTCTTGTCTGTTATCCTATTGTCCAAGATTCACACCCATATGTTAAGACTGACTCTAACTATAATAACATTTAAGAACTCCTTTTATTGTTTCTATTGTCAAAAACGGATTGCAAAGTATCTTCCTCACTTTTTGGAAAGCTGCTTTTGTCTGAGCCATTCTGCATCTCACTTGTGTCGTACATCTACCATCTGAGGTTAAGATTGTTCCTAGATATGTAAATTAATTTACCTGTTTTAATATTATTCCACTTGTCTTTATTGTGCATTACTGTGCTGTCTTTTTCTTTGTTGCTACCATTATATTGTCTTTTTGCTATTAAGGCTGAGTCTTTTATTTTTGCTTTTCTTCACTATAATGTCTAACATTTCTTGTGACCCATTTTCACTCTTAGCGATTAAGATTGTATCATCAACATACCTTAGATTATTTATATTATGACCTCTAATTGTTATTCCAGGCATGCCCCTTATGTATCTTAAAATAACCTCACTATACATATTAAATAAATCTGGTGACAGCACACAACCTTGTCTAACACCCTGTTTTATTTCTTGAAACATTCCCAATTTATTTCCAGTTCTTATGGCCGCTGTTTGTTGCCAGTACATGTTCTTTATTATTCTTAGATCGTTTCTGTCTACGTTTATGCCTTATAAAATTTTGATTATTTCTTGATGCTTTACTTTGTCAAATGCGTTGGTATAATCTATGATATATATATATATATATATATATATATATATATATATATATATATATCTGTTTTCACCTGTATGTCTTTTTCTACTTAAAATTCTAAGTGCACAGTAAATGGGAGTTTGTATTTAAATAACGTTAAAAACAGTGATGGAAAACTTTTATATGGAGCTTGCAACAGGAGGCAATCATATCATCAGCTCCATTGTCGAACAATTGTTTAAGCAATTCAGCTTCTTGATATCCAAATCAGTCGTCCAGTGAGAGTCCAGTCTGGTTCACGACTTCCATGCTTCAATCTCATGTTGCAAGAAAACTTGTGAAACGACCTGGAAAAAAATGATTATACTATAATATATTTGCCATATAGTGGTTGAAACTGTATCATGCACAAATCTTCTGATTGAATCCAATATTCACATGTAGTCGTTAATTCTAATTCAGTTAATTATTAAAATAATAAATAAAAACAGAAAATATTTTCATTATAATGACCACTGCGGAGTCCCGTACAAAAAACTCTCCCTTTATTCTTTACGTTGGCGCCATATTTCAATCCGTGAAAAATATCAGAGTTTGATGCACACACACGATGAGTCTGTATGAATTCTACTAGGGAAAAACTGTAAAAAAATATTATGTAATTTTAAAATTGGAATGGAAGTTTGAATTTCACATTCTTAAATTAACAAAAAGTGTATACGTTCTTAACGGTTCTTTAGACCTTGGCCAGTTTGAAGTTGAGGTATTAAATTTCCAACAAACCGTGAGTCTGTGAGAGTGAATTCTTGTTCAGTGGTAAGTAGTTTCTTCACTAAGTCTAAGTCGTTTTTTATTAATTTGTTTTAAATAATTTAAAATATTATCTTGGTAGAATTGAAATTAGTATAACAATCACTAATGTGATTGCTAATTGCTTGTAACTACTTTCAATTGAGTAAGTTTAATTTATAATAGCAACACTCAACGTTCATGTGCCATAGTAGCGCATCGGTTGGCGTAGGCGATCATGTGAATGTGAGTATTGTGTCATGTCCTTCCACAATCGTCTTTCTACAATAATGTATCGTATCAGTTCTGTTGTTGACTGTTTTCCATGCCATGCCATAAAACTATCGGTAATTTCCTAGTTTGATCAGATATAGTATTTCGGTAATTTCCTAGTTTGATCAGATATAGTATTTCAGTTTGGAAGAGTGATGTCCCCTAAAATATGTCTGCCAAAATGCAGTGGTTCTACGCATTCTTGGCGTTGGGGTCATTACGGCGATTGGTAATCAACCGCACAATTCCCTTCGATCAGAAGATCATAATTAGGCCGAGTGGCGTCGTTTTTGTCACGCGTTATAATATATTTATAAATATTTAACACTAAAGCTAAACCTAACCCCTGGACCCAACGCCCAATCAACAGATACTCCGAAATGATTACATGCCAGGGTAATGACCCCAACGCCAAGAATGCGTAGAACCACTGTATTTTGGCAGACATATTTTAGGGGACATCACTCTTCCAAACTGAAATACTATATATCTGATCAAACTAGGAAATTACCAAACTTATCTAGTATTTTCTCTCGTTGTCGTCCGCGATCTCTTTCCTTGTATTTTGCCTGTTGTAACCAAGTATTCCAACTTTCCTCTTCTCATGATCATGATGTGCCTGAAAAGTGTTGACGATTGTTTCTTTCTGATGTTTTTTTATTTTTAAGAGCTCCCTTTTTGTGTTGGCCTCTTTGAGAACTTCCTGATTGGTCTTTTTAGCTGTCCAGGGAACTTTCAACATTCTTCTGAGAAATCCCATCTCTGTGGCCTATAATAATTATAATCATCTTTTCATTTGTTTGTCTACTGTCCATGATTCGCTTCCATAGATCAGAATTGGTTCTATATAAGTATAGCAATAGCACCGATGAACTCTCCTTCTCACTTCTATTGACATAGATTTGTTGCATAAGATATTTTTCATTTTCTGAAATGCTATTTTGGCCTCTATATTCTGCTTTTTATTTCTGTGGTGCATCTTCCATCTGATGTATAATTGTGCCCAAGTATTTGACATTATAGACATTGCACTTGTTTCAGATGTGTCCTGTTTATTTTTATGCTGCATGATGGTGATGATTGTTTCTTTTATATGACCATTACTTCTGTTTTCTTACTATTCAGACTTAGACCTTTCTTGTTGCTTTCTTTTATTATTATGTCTATCATTTCTTGTAGTTCATTCTCTGTCTCTGCTATTAAGACTGTCAGTGTCATCCGCATATCGCAAATTATTAATGTTGTGACCGTTGACTTCAATTCCTTTTTTGTCTACTATCTATTGATCTCATATTTTAGCTGTAAAGTGAAAACAAAATCCGGCGACAGAACACAGCCTTGTCTGACCCCTTGTTTTATATTTTATATGAACTTTCTAGCTTTAAATAACTCTCTAACTCTTAAAAATAAAAGGCTTCAGTTGTAAACTAGTTTTAGAGTACTAGACTTAGTAAAAAGTTTGTAGACTACTTAGACTGACTTCTTAGAGACTAGGGATAAAAATAAAATAATAAATATTTGTACATATTTATTTATATATAATAATTATATAATTTATTATTTATCATTATATAAGATAAAGATACGAGACTTAAATCGGCGTCTTAAGCACGCGAGTTTTCACCCATATGTCCTCGGCCGCCTATCCAGAAGTATTCGGAGACTTCTGGATAGTGTCGCTTCAAGCATCGAAACTCACGATGCGAAGCGGCATTCCTCACCTTCCCACAGTACTTATTGTGTACTATTCTGGTACCCATATCATCCAGCGGCTGGGTCGACCGCGGTGGTCTTTTTTTTTTCCAACCACGAATACAACTCACATTGCTTCCACTTCCAGCGGGAATCGAACACGTTCGGCGAACGTCGGTAGCCCAGTCGAGTAGTTTTTCCAACTAGGTGAGGCCCCCCTACTATATACTACTGACAACACTCAGTAGACTCCGGCACAGCAGGTTTTCTTTTATTGTTTAGCTAATAATTATAATTAATTATTTTGTTTTTGTCGAAATACGAATTTAACGATCACCAGAATCGTGAATTTAGATTAGTTTTAAGAATCTAAGTTCAGAAGAGTTACGTTCCCGCGTCCCCTTGAGTAACATTGCACTTTATTCGGGCCCCTAATTTTAGAGAAGAATGAAACAACAAGCGAGGGTAAAGTCATAATGATAAAGCCAAACGCTAAACCCAAAATAATTTTTAGTAATTCAGAACTATAATTTTGTTGCGGCGCCATCTAAGGGGCGAGGGCTAGTTTCGCCTACTAATACTGTCAATAAGTCACAACAGATAATAGTATCAGTAGTAGAATGCACCTAGTTAAAGACAGATATAAAACAAGTTTAGCGTAATAATAGCGGTAAAGATAAAGGTGGGGGAAGGTTTTAACCAGTCTTTAATATTGTTAGGACAATGCTAAAGCTACAAGAATAATTTAAGTTAAAAAATTTAATTTTGGGATATAGGACAATCATGGTCATAGAAGCATTCTTATCTATTCTTATTCTCAGCATTCTGATTACTTATCACTTGCCGTCTCCGCATCAAAGGTTGGCTACCATGGAGCGTCATTCTGCTCTGTGTCTTGCTTTGATGGTGCAGGCTGATTTGTCCATCTTTTAATGTTACTCGTCCATGTTGGTCTTGGTCTGCCTCTATTACCTTGTATTTTCCCCTCCAGGATTACTTTTAGTAGGATGTTGTGTCTTCTAACATGGCCTAAAAATCGCATTTGTCTTGTTTGAATTGTGCTTAGTAGTTCTCTTTTTATTTTTAGTTGTTTTAAGACTTCATCATTTGTTTTCTTTTCCTTCCTTTTCCTTCCATCCAATTCTACCTATTCTTCTATATATCCACATTTCAAAGGCTTCAATTCTCTGTTCTGTTTTCTTGTCTAATGTCCATGTCTCTGCACCATTTAGGAATATTGAGAAGATGTAACATTTTGCTATTCTTTGTTTTAGCCCTGGTGTTATTTGTTTTAATGTTAGTATGTTCTTCACGACATTAAAATTATGATCATACTTTTAGTATTTTTTATATTCATATCTAATCCATATTTTTGTTTGTCATGTTTATTTCATTAAATAATTGTAGATCTTTTCTGCTAGTAGAACAGTATCATCAGCATATCTTCGGTTATTGATTATCTTTCCATTAATGCTTAGACTTGGCATCTTTGCGATGTTCTGATTACTGAGTTAGTTATAAATTTGAATTTAATGCAGTGAATTACAGTCGTTGACTGAACATATCTGGAATTATACATGATATACGTGTAGGATTCTACACAGGGGAGTGGATAGAGAAATTTGCTGAATAAGTCAGCTATTATACTCTATTTCAAATTGGCATAATGATAACATATTATACATTAGCATGTACATTGCAACATAAGTTTAATCATCATCTACGTCATCGGCTGGAGTGTAAAGGAAATATGCACACTCTTGAGTTTGAGAGACTCATGACTCAGGCTTAGTGGTGTGGAGTTTTGTTGTTTGCTGATCGACGGTTATAAATGGTCATAATTAGGTTATAATTATTTATTGTTAAACAATAACCTTATAAACATCTTGCATACATGTTACTGTTTTTAAATGAGATCGTTCGTTACACGTCACATTTAAAAGGCTGCTGTATGTTACTTTAAACCTTTTAATTAACACGAAACCCTGTATAGGTTATTGATAAAGTAGGCTATATCTAATTTTAAGTTACATAAACCTACTACACAACTCAAAGATGATTTAGCCAAATAAAAAAAATAATCTTAATTGTAATATTATAGTATGTAATATTAACTATTTTTGTATGTACACCGCTCTGTCACAAACATTTCTCTTTCTTTTCCCTCGGCGCCATGAGATATAATACAATTTAGACAGCGAAGAAGAGGGAATGTACAAAACAGTTGTTTTTATTTTTTTAAGAGTAAGTGTATTGTGACAGGTTCAGATATAATTTTGGCGCCAAAATGCAATTTGTAATGGCGCATTTCTTGTGTTTGCTCTAATAAATTAACTGCCAATCTATTCTTGAACGGTTATTCCGAATGGACAGAACATACATAGGGAAAAATAACGTGTGGACAATTTGATGCAAAATTAAAAAAAAAAAAACGTCTGTTACATTACAGCATAGCACGATTTATAAATTAATTAGTCATTTCATTATTGATAATAAACTAATGGGCGCTTAAAACAGAGTACACAAAAATATAAATTATTACAACCCCCGATAATACTATTTATTAGCATTTGTTTATAGGGAAATGCTGAATAAACAAAGTTACTTTGATTACAATGTAGTGTAATGTTTTCAGTTGTGATTCATTGAATACTCAGGGTACAAGTAGGAAGCTACCACTTTCGGTTCTAGACGTTTTGTTTTCTAAGAAATGTGGGGGGAAACCTGAATGACGCAATCTTGTTTTCCCATGGAGTCAAGCCCAGGCGTATGACGCGTAGTGTGAAGTATGGAAACCCGTGTTTGTTACATTTGATGATAATAATAATAATAATGTTAAAAAAAAAGAAGAAGAAATAAGTGGTATGATAACAGCTGTTAACCATACCAGTTTTCTTCTTCTTTTTTTTACAAAATTATCATTATAATCGGCTTTACAGCAGCTTCGCATCTTGATGCCTTTACTTCTTTGTTACATTTGAGATTTCGTGCATTGAGAGTGACATAGGCTATTGCTCGATAGTGTAATTAAAATATTATTTGTTTTTAAAGATATAGTATATGAATACGGTTGTAGGTAATAAAAATACGGTTTCCAAAGCGTTTGTAAATTTGCATTATATTTCACGCTTTTAGTGTGACTGATCTTTGTAACGCACTGGGAATCCGAAAATACTGTTAGTATAGTATACAGGTATAGTGTTACTGTTGTTAGTGTGTTGGTAATCATATATTTTTACTTCTCCATTCGCGCATCTGTTAATATGGCCAATTTTAAGTTAGGCCTCCTGACCTATGTTCTAAAAAAATCCCTGGGACTCTTTTTTTTCTCAGTGGTATTGTGATACGGTTTGATTGTGAAATGATAAATAACGCTAATATGTGATTCAGTTACCTCCGATAACAGTAACTATTACTGCTGTTAACATCTCTCAGCCCCACAATGTACCATCTTCGCTCGAAAGGAACTAACTCTTCGCCACTACTTACAGATTCAAAATAAACTTTGCCCATTTTATGTAGAGCTTTGTTAATAAGAAAAGGTAATTGGAGAATCAAATTAATGTATCAATATTCAATATAATCAAATTGAACGCAGAAGTAATGCGCGTGACAAGCTCACAACGTTGCAGAAATATTGCTAATTAGCGGGGGTGTTTCTGACGTCGTTGTAGGTAGGAACAATTACTCACTTCAAACTGGCTTGGCTCAGTTGTTTTATTTACTTTAGTAACAAATTTCATAATTAACGGATTCTGTTACTATAGCTTTTGAGAAACCAGAAGGTGAGAATGTAATCTTGTATATTTTTAAGTAAACACTAGAAGAAAACTAAAGATAAACAATTTATCTTAGACATATGTTATACATGTATTAGTATAGAGCACGTGCTTAATCATTATCTAATGTTCTACTACTGTAACAACTACACGTGCTACAGTAAGCCTCTTAACCAGTAGTCTAAGCTATTTTTGTTCCAGTAGCAGGATTAAGACTATACTTTTTATTACTTCTTTAGGCTTCGATTTTTGCGTGTGCGGTGAGTGAGGTCCATCTCACCCAGGAATGTGAAATACAAGGGATATTTCAAATGTAAAACATATCTGGGTTTCTGTTTAGTGATTTATTCACCATTTATGTGGTTCATGGGAGATTCTATACTGTTTATTCAGTATGTCCTTTCAAGGAAATAGGGAATATGAAACTTTGCTTTCCATTTCATACGCTAATTTGCTAATTATTCTTGTAGACCCTGATTAATCTTAAACCCATGGCGAGCCCTTCTGGTTTGATAGTTTTATTTTAACGTATCTTTTAATCTTCCTCTTGCCATATAATATCAACCCGAACTTCCGAGAGGAATTCTAATATCTCACACACACCCCCTTCCTTGTGGTTTATGAACACGTCGTTAACTGGTTACAATCATCACTTTTTCGGGAAGAAAACTGAATTGTATATTTAGTTAGTCTCTTCAGTATTCCATCTGTTAAATTAGAATGCAGTAGTTTTCTTAATCATTTGTTTGTTTTCAAGTGCAAAACGTTGGTAGTGGTTGGTTGGTCTTGTCTTGTCTTTTCAAGTGCCTCAGTGTATAATGAATGTAGAAAGGGAAAATCATCTTCGTAGTTGAGATTTTTTTTTTTTAATTCTACTTTTGGTTCATTTGAAGCCTCATTGTTTGTTCACTGAACAATAACAGTTCCACAAAAAAACCAGATGCAGCTATATTAAATAACAATGGTGATATGAAGGCAGTCTTATTTTAGCCCGTTTTCTATGAGGAACTACTTAAATTTGTAAATTGTTGTACGTTATATAATGAGTTTGCCTAATGTATGTTTAGGCCTATGTACTTTGTTTGGGGAGCTATAGAGTTGATAGAATCTTCTGCATGGTGAATCAGTACAGGCTGTGGAATGCTTTTGACACTTTTATTATAACTTGAAGTAGAGTGGTAAATGTATAAGCATGAACATGTTTTGCCCATACACGCACGCACACACACACATACATATATTTTGTTGTGTCTTCTTTAAAAGTGAAAGCATTTCAGTTTATTGATCATAGTCCATTGATATTATAAAAAGAGATACTCGCTCTCTTGCTGTTTTATATTGGCTGGTCTCACTAGCCAAAACAGGCACGTGTATATTACTTTTTTTTTCTTCTTATTTCTTTATAATATTTCACTTGTTCTCTACTCTCTCTCTCTCTCTCTCTCTCTCTCTCTCTCTCTCATACACAAGTAGACAGTCTTTTTTTTAGTTCGTCTTTGTTCATGTTCATCATAAACTGGTATCATGTCCATGAGGGTTGACAATTATGTCTGTCCACATATCATATTTATTGAACAGATCAGGTGACTGTTGTCTAATGTACTTTTATCCTGGCTGAAGCTTTCATGTTTGGTTGTTAACAGTTATGGCTTGGAGGAGTAACGTCTTTCTTACAAATTAAACTGTATGGATATATTTTACAAAGTATAGCTTTTGTGTGTGTGTGTGTGGGGGGGGGGGGTGTTTAGTGTACCGCAGATGTTGCTTGAAAAGGATAACTTGTGACAAAAGCAAAATTATATATAAAGCACATTTAATTAAATACATGTGTGTAGCTTTGAGGCTATTTTAAACTTTTGTATAATCAACATTGTATCTATTGTTCTGTCAAGCTGAAGGTGACACATAGAACAGAAATGATTGACTCTTGTGTCTAACTTGCACAAGATTCGCATTGCATCTCGCCACATGTCTCTGTTCTGGGCGAGCTGTTCAAATTTGGCATGGGAGCTGATGCCTGTTGTTTTTGCCTCTTGTATTAGTGTTTCTTAGAGCTGTCCCTTTTTTCTTTTACCCTCTGGTTCCATTTGAGAAATTGCTTTGAGATTCTCTTCTCATCATGTGGCCAACATATATATGACCACCTTATTTTGATTATAGTTGATATTTTTAGATACTTTGTCATTCTTATTTCTGCACTAGTCTTGAATTCATTCCATGGTAAGCAAAGTATTTTCCTGAGTCATTTGTTTTCAATTGCATCTAATTTATTTTCTGTTTCTTTACTTGTTTTCCAGCTCTTACATGCTTAAGCAACATTGGATTGATTAACCAAACATTTTTACATTTCTGTCAGGCTCAGACAAAATGCCCTTCTCAACGAGTTCCCCCAAGAAGACTTCCATCCCAGGTCCAGATGACTCTGGTGTAAGTGTTCATCTTAGTGACCTTACAAACAACTCAGAGTCTGAGGAGTGTGAAAACCTCAACCCAGAAAAGGAGATGGCGGTTATAGATTTAGAAGATGGTAAGTGATTTAAAGCACACACTGTAATTCCTCTCAACCACTATATTTATGTGTAAAGAGTTAACTTTCATTAATATAAAACATGAATAGCAGAATAGTTAAGCAGTACTGCCATGAGTGCTATTTTTTTTTTCATCACAGCGGTAATGGAAGGACCAACTATGGGTTTAAAATATCAAATCAGAATACAGCAATTAAATGCAATGTTAAGATAGTAATGGTTTATCTGCCATATTTTACTTTGGAGAAATATAAGTAATAGTAACAATATTTTCTAAGAATCCAGCCAGGCATTGTATACCATAAACTGTTATAAATTAATGTTGGAGTACATTTTTTAGTATACAAATTAGGTGGCTACAAGCAGTGATCTACTTTCTATCCTCTGTCTCTTCTTTGAGCAGTGTGGTGAGTGAAAATCTTGACCAATTATTTATCAAGAGCAGGACACAAGAATTAAAAAAGAGATTATGAATTTTAGGGCATGGAATCTAGTTTATCTGAAGTTATTTAAAATGTATCTAATAGTAGAAATAAACTATAAACTTATTTATTTCAATTGTCTTCACATGCAGAAATGGTCCCTATTTCCTTAGACTTTTATAGTTGTAAGCTCAGCTCATACGAAGGCACGCCTCCCAGCACCAGAGCTGGAAGTTGTCAGCTACCCACAGTTGATGGCTTGCGCCAGGATCGGTGAACCAAAACCATCCAGACCCTGCTCCACCTCTCCGTGGTGCCTCTAGTAACAGACTAACCTGTCTAGTCTGGCCAAGCGAGCAGGGATCGAAGAGGGAAGACAACCCGGTACTCAAAAATGTCGTGCTGAAGTCGGATGTGTTGGGCCGAAAGGCGCAGATATAACAGTTATACTGCAAACCACAACACAACGCAGGCACGTCCACTTGATGTCCTTCTAAGGGCGGATGACGAAGAGGAATTCTACAGACTACGAATACTCTAGAATACTTTGGTCATCGAGCGAACGCAACCAACCACCACCACCATACAACTTCTGTTAAACCATTCATTAATTTTTTGGAGTAAAAATTGTGTGTGCATATTCACCGTGCAAGTTTTCTGTTATGATGATTATATTGGAATATTGATGGCTGCTGTCTAAACACTACCTAGGCAGGTCTTTCTACAAGAACTGTTATGGTGAAAACTTTTCACAACATTAATGCGGATGGATGTGTCATTTTTAACTTAGCAAGTTATCACCTGTTTTACTTGTTGTAACCAGTTTTACTTGTTATAACCAGTTTTACTTGTTATAACCAGTTTTACTTGCTATAAGCATATATATTAATAAGATGGATAATTATCAGTCATGTAGTTGGTAGATCATTGTTATACTTCAAGATGGTAACATAACTAATATTTAGTTGTGATTAGACGATTTTTCTGTTGGTTCTAGAACTGACCTCACTGGACACTTGGTTGGTCATAGTCCATTGTGCTCTGTTGATAACAAAAAGTATGAATATTCAAATTGTTAAAGCAGAACTTCTATCTAATACAACCTCTCAGTAAAATGTTCTTGCTGCTTGTTCCAAACTCAATTAGTTTCAGCTGGGGATAAGGATTCCTACTAATCCTCTACAGTGTATGTTCTCTACAGTGTATGTTCTCTACAGTGTATGTTCTCTACAATATGTTTATTTGAAAAAAAATATTTACCGTCATTCTTAAGTGCTTCACTTCATGGGAGTGCCAAAAGTGTTTGGTGTGATAGCGTGACAATCAAAAACAAAATGGTATCCTGTTCATTGCAAGGTGTGGTATCCCGTTGTGGCTCACTCAATGTGATGTAGACAGTCTCCAATCAATCCAGCTATAAAAATAATGGAGTACATGGATTGCACTTTTGAGCAAGTCTATAATAGCAAAGAAAAAAACAGATTCTTTCACATCCATATTCTGCAGCTTAGCACTGTGACATATGCCATGTGATATTTTTTAAAACTTACAAGTGATACTTCTACTATATGAATACAAGTGTGCTACCTTAAAAGCATTGTTTCAGTTTGCTGGCAGCATTAAGTGATAGGATGTTACATAACATACAATTTTGTAGGGGAGTGAATTACTACACTTCACAGTACTAGGTTAACGTTTTGAGATAAGAAAAGCTAATGCCCATCTTTCCTACTACTGTTTATCTTAACTTCTTTTATCTTCCCCTCCACTTTCCCTGATGATTACTCCTTTCTTCGTCTTCTCTTAAAAAGGCTTTAAAAGGGTGTTTATTGTGCCATGAGTTATAGCAAGCTGCTTTATCTGCCAACACATCTAACTTGTATGCAGCATTTTACAATACTGGATTTGCCTTCACTCCTCAATCCTTACTCTGTTGGACAGTAGTTAGTCATTTTTCAGGGTTGCTGCAATCATTTTTCAGGGTTGCTGCAGTCATTTTTCAGGGTTGCTGCAGTCATTTTTTTTCAGGGTTGCTGCAGTCATTTTTTCAGGGTTGCTGCAGTCATTTTTCAGGGTTGCTGCAGTCATTTTTCAGGGTTGCTGCAGTCATTTTTCAGGGTTGCTGCAGTAATTTTTCAGGGTTGCTGCAATCATTTTTCAGGGTTGCTGCAGTCATTTTTTTTCAGGGTTGCTGCAGTCATTTTTTTTCAGGGTTGCTGCAGTCATTTTTCAGGGTTGCTGCAAGGAGATGGATTAGGATCTTAATCATTTAAATGCACTGATTCAAGCCAATGCTATCAGTCAGCTATGAGTTAGTCACCACGCTCCACTCACACACCCCATTCTGAGCCAGGTGCCCATTCTTTGTCTTATGAACTTAACACATCCTCCTCAAAAAATGTATACTCTTATGGTTTTACTGTGTTAGATGTGAGAACCAGTCATGCCTTGAGTATATAATGAATGTGGTGTTAGTGCATTGCACAATGTATTTATTTACTTATATTATTTTGTAACTAGTGGTACATTTCTGGGTAGTTAGGTCATCTTGTTGAGCTAGAAGTTGAATATTGTCACAATATTTTTTTGGTTCAACATTTACTGTTATTTTTCCTTCAGGTAACCTGGAAGATATCAGTTGTGATACCTCATCGTCCTTCATTGATGTAGTAAAATTGCAATTTGGAGATAAGCTCAAATGGGTGCGTGAGTTAGTCTTACTTGCATTACAGAACAAACAATAAGTATATAATAGATTCTAGTTATATCTTGCCTTTGTATCAGGTCTGTGATATCTTATCTCTTCTGATTTCCTTCTGGAGTCCACTTCATGACATTTTCTTGCAATTTTTTTTCTAGATCTCTTCTGAGCACATGAGCTTATCCAGTACCTGCCTGTTATGACACTGTAGCTTTCATCTTGTTTCTCTTGAGCAGTTTATAATTTGCTCAAAATATTAAGTGAACTCACCTCAGACAGTTTATATAAAAGCATTGAAAGTATGCAGCTATCAAATATATACTTAGATTTGTTTGTATTCAGTTTTGGGTGGATCTTCAGATGATTAGTTCTGCAAAAGCTATTTTAAAAAGGCTCACAGTATATCCGCGTGCTGCTGAGATATTTACTGGAGTTGGCCAGTTTATAACATGGAAACGGGTTCTGGACCGTGCTACTAAGTGCACGTGAGTCTGGACCATCCAAAGTATCAACATTCAGCGACGTTCATCATGACTTAGTGGCCGTGTAAGAAGACTTATCAACCAACTTAGAACTGGAGTCATTCGCTGGACACTGAGGGAATTGCTGTGGAGGGGATCTGAGCACCTATGTACATGTTTGGAGTGCAATGATGATGACCCGCAAATAACTCAATAAGCTATTTTAGCATCATTCATCCTTTTGCACTTTGTGCACCTTATATTAAATCACTTGGCTCAAACATTGAAGCATCTGCTAAATTTTAAAGGTTGTAATTATAAATTGGCAGCTTGACGTTTTTAATTATTTTTTTTTGAATATTTTCAAGGGAAATAATTGCATTAAGTGAAATAATTTTTTCACAAACAAGAAAATGTAATAGGCACTCCTAATTGAAATACAAAAACAAAAATTTTCAACTCCAATGTTAAATCAGTCTTATTATATGGCTGTGAAACGTGGAAAACCTTCATTAATGGATGCTTAAGCAGAATAAAAGGATGGAAATGGTAGGACAAAATCACTAACATAGAATTATGGAAATGTACCAGTCAATACCAGTGGATAAAGAGATACAGCGAAGACGATGGTGCTGGATAGGACACACTGAGGAAGCCAACTGAGAGTATTACACAACAGGCCCTTTTTTGGAATCCCCAGGGAAAAAGACAAAGAGGAAGACCAAGATATTCTTGGAGAAGACCGATAGAAGCAGAGATGAAGATGATGGGGAAGATATGGAATGATCTTAAAAAAAAGGCAAGAAACAAAACAGCTTGGAAAGTGTTTATTGAAGACCTATGCTCCCCAGGGAGCTGAAAGGTAGAAGAAGACTCCTAATTGAAGCTTTTTTATTTTCTTAGAATATTGTTTATTTTATTTCCAAAATAACTAATAATATTAACTTAAAGTCTTCATTTATTGGCTGAAAGTGAAAATAAAAAACTTTGTTGACAATTCTGCTGATTTCATATGATGCTAATTTGATAAAGTAAAGATTGTAACTTTTTTTGTTCACTCATTTTTACAGGTTGTGTATACAGTCTTATTCATCCTGTATGCAATCTTCTTTGTGGCAGCACTTGTATTGAATGCATTGAAAATGAGTGGTGGTGTTGATATTCTACTTCTTATTGGCCTGACTGTAACTATCCTTGTCATCATCATTGTTTGGTTTGTGAAAGACAAGTTTGGTGAAGAGATTAACAAAAATTGTGATGTTCCTCTAAACAAGCTAGTGACTCAGTATTGGTACATTCTAAAATGGTAAGAATATTGACTGAGTAGTTTTGCAAGTTGTCTTCTTTTATTATATCATATATTTAATCATGGGCCAATGGTTCTGACAACTGAAAAGTATTATGTGTTTTATAGTATTATGCATCACTAAGATGTTTACATTGCGTAACATTATTAAATTTGTATCGTTAATTGGATTTAATACAATCTTCATCCCAATGTTGTGCTACTAATGCCAGACCTGGACCCTAGATGCAAGAACAATAAGAAAAATAACCTCTACAGAGATGAAATGTGTTAGACGAATGACAGGAACCAGTCTGAGAGATAAGATCAGAAATGAAGAACTGAGAAAAAAGCTAGGAATAGCCCCCGCCATAGAATATATAAGGAAACAACAGATAAAATGGTTTGGCCACATGACAAGGCATAAAGATCAAAACACATCACAACGAGCCTTCAACAAACGTGAGAACACCAGACCCAAGGGTCAACCATGAAAAAGATGGATCAATGGAATGTTAGAAGCACTAGGAAACATAACAGCAGCAGAGGCAAACAGAAGAGCAAAAGACCACAAATTATATCTCCCCTCGACGCTGAAAGACAGATGAGAAAGGAAAGAAGAAGAATTGGATTTAGACTTTGATCAGTTTTAAATTATAATGATAAGCTTCCTTGTCTGGTAAGA
Source organism: Megaustenia siamemsis (assembly GCA_032433765.1). NCBI lineage: Eukaryota > Metazoa > Mollusca > Gastropoda > Stylommatophora > Ariophantidae > Megaustenia > Megaustenia siamemsis. The sequence continues at coordinate 127,995,971 of JAVIAB010000092.1, read as the reverse complement.
TATTGGACTGTAGTGCAACTTAAGATTGTTTACAGACCAATCTCTCCTATGGCTGCAGACTGATTTTTGGAAAGACAAGCAGGCATTGTGCAAAAAAACTATTTGACCTCTCACTTTTGTTATATTTTTTCTTTAGTTTTAAACAGGCACAACAATTTTAGCAAAAGTTTAGATTTGTTTTGGTACTTCATAATTTAAATTAATTTTAAGCCATATATTTCTCTTCAGAGGTAAAGAATCAATGAACTGATGTTTCCCCATGGATAAGTGACACTTGTGTAGCAGTAATATAAGCACTACACAAAATTGATAGGAAATATAAGCTGTCTAACTTTTGCCAATGAGGCTGGGTAAAAAATCAATGACTTGGTCAATACCTTTTTCACCCTCTTCCCAAGGTGATGATCCAGCAACATACACGTCCTGGATATAGGAATGAGTCCTACTGTGATCTCTGCAGTAATGAAACCTGCTGTGATCTCTGCAGTAATGAAACCTGCTGTGATCTCTGCAGTAATGAGACCTGCTGATACACAGAAACTATCATTGCATTCTCTGTTATGATAGACACATTTTCCATCAAGAAAACCATTACAATCCTCCACATTGAAATACGTTTAAAAACAGATGACTCAATCACAAACCACCTTGTGTCATATGCTTGCTTGGTTGTGTTCACCCAACGACTAAAGGTGTACATCTCTTCGTCATCCGCCCTTAAAAGGACGTTAAGTGGACGTGTCTGCGTTGTGTTGTGGTTTGCAGTATAACTGTGATATTTGTGCCTTTTGACCCAACACATCCCTCTTCAGCACAACATTTTTGAGCACCGGGTTGTCTCCCCTCTTCGATCCCTACTTGCTTGGCCAGACTAGGGAATAATAGAACAAAGAAGTATGTGTTAGCACTCGGAAAAATTGACAGACAAACAACAATAGAAAAAAAATGAAGAACAATATATGAACAATATATTGTTCTTCGTTTTTTTTCTATTATTGTTTGTCTGTCAATTTTTCCGAGTGCTAACACATACTTCTTTGTTCTATTATTCCCTATTATCGCCTCGGCAGTTCCCCATATAATAATATTTATGTATTATTATTTGGCCAGACTAGACAGGTTAGCCTGTTACTAGAGGCACCACAGACAGGTGGAGCAGGGTCTGGATGGTTCTGGGTCATTGATATTGACGCAAGCCATCAGCTGTGGATCGCTGGTGACAACTTGCAGCTCTGCTGCTGTGAGGTGCACCTTCGCCTCCCCTTGTGGCATATTAACAGCAATATTGAATTGCTTTTCATTCTTCTACTTTTAAGAAAAAGTAAGCAGGTATGTTTAATATCAATTAAGCTTGTGTTCTACCTACAAATGAACAAGAGTGATTTTAATTCCTTTTATTTTCTTCCTACTTCAGGATATTGATCATCATTCCAGCCATTGGTATCATTGTTATTTTGGTGATGTCAGCCATACAGATGCCTTCAAACATGATGTCACTCCTTGGTTGGACCTTCTGTTTTGTTTTGTTGTTAATTTGTTCCAGAGCTCCCAGAAAGGTAGATACTGACTACAGATACATTGTTAGAAGTTTAAAGAAAGTAGCATATGCGATACATAACAGTTTTTTGTTTATGAAATTATTGTCCTATATCATTGGTTCTCAGTACAGGCTGTATCACTCTGATGGGAAAAGGGGAGAAAAGAATTGAAAAAGAAAGAACTTATTAAGATCACTTATTCTTGATCCTTCCAGTATTGTTAGACATTGCATATGGCTTGTTTTTTTTTTTGCCATCCATCTCTATTTTGTGTGAGATGTTCAATCTTATCCAATGAGTCTATGCCTGCCAACTTTGCTTCTCTTATAAGTGTTCTTTTCAGTGTCTCTCTAGATCTTCCTCTTTTTCTGTATCCTAATGTTTCTCATTGAAGAGCTTGTTTTGAAATTCATTTGTTGTCTCTTCTCAACACATATTGCCCACCTTCTCTTCCTAATTGTAGATGAGATGGTTGGTTTCATGGCCATTTCTCTTATCTCTATATTAGTCTTGAATTCATTTCATTGCACACAGACTGTTCTTCCTAGGCATCTAGATCAGTCACACAACAAAGTATCTGGCTTGAAGATAAATAATTATATAATAATTATACCTGATAAAGATTAATGGATAATATATATCTAATATTAATATTAGATAATAATATTATTACCTAATATATTAGGAAATATGCTGGCAGAAAAGGTTAACCAAAGATCAAACCACCTCAAACTATTTCACTCCTAAATTCTGAAAGGCACATGAGAAAAAGAAGAAATTGGTTGTAATTTGTCTGGGTGCTTTACATAATACTTTATTAAGTAATGTTACAATTTCTGTGTAAGCCTGCTCTTGTCCAGATATTATATTAACTCTAGATTATGATAGGGCAGTAAACGTTACAGCATCAAAATACAAATTTGTCAAAATTTGATAGTTTGCCATAGTCAAACATTTTCCCCCTCTGTGTACCTTCCTAATTACTTCTTCTGGTGGCGCCCCCACCCCCTCTTTGGTTTCCTCGGTCAATGGCTGAAATTAAATAATCCTTTGTAACTTGGGAGAAGCAGCGAATAATGCTTTGAGGTAGCCGAACATACTGACGGACTTATGGTGTCCATATCAATAGATAGTGTAACACATGCTGTCAAATTCAGGTTATAAATCAACCTGTAACAGGAAATCTGATTCCCTGTATCTCTCCTAGTGTAAATACACAGCTGTGTGCCAAAAGTTCAAAGAAAAAACTACTTTTTGGAACTTCTAATGTTACAATTACGTGGTAGTAATTTTTACTACTGTATCATATACACGTGAGTCACAGGTAGGCACCGTAATGTAAAGTTAAGCTTCATATGATTTATATGTACATTATTGTGGGGGATTAAGTTTATAGAACCATCAAAATGGTGATATTTTTGTTTATTTGTCTGTATCAGTGAGGACCACAGTGATAATTAGTTTATGGGATGAATCAGATTCTCTTGGTCTTGGACAGACAAGGCAGTCAATAGCTATGTCTTATTGATTGATTCGTTGGGATGATTTGACATCACTACTCCTGACAAACCCATAGATACTCTGTCCTCTTTCAGTCAACAAAGGATATGTTCATTGTGACTCACATGGTGTATTGGTTGTACATATACTTTCAGCTTCCTCACTTGTATGTTTTTTACAAACTACTGAAGTATATGTTAACTCAAATTAAATTGTGAAAATAATCTCATTAATATTAAATATAGAATTTTACTGCTCAATTAAAAAAGATGCTGTAATAGGAAACTCTTTATACGCAATTCGCAGCAGGAGGCAATCTGATTATCAAAAGAAGACCCTATCTAGCAAGTGTTTCGGCCCATTGGCTTCTTGACACTCTCTGTCATGATTCCCAGGTGTCGACCTCCTGCTGCATTGACTCTAAAACTTACAATATACATTTGGCACAAAATAACTATTTACTCTATGCAACACTTCTGTTCGAATACAGTCTTCACTAGCGTGGTATACTTACTTGTCTTTGTTTTAACCCAGCACACGGATGCCCTCTACAGTCGTCTAACGTAAATTATAATTTCTCAAATATCATTCATGTCCACAGGTGAACTGGAGGTCAGTTCTAGGTGGTTTTGCTTTGCAGTTCTTTTTTGCTACCCTTATCTTGAAGTGGGACAAAGGCTTCCAGCTCTTTGATGCCATAGGAGATAAATTCACCAAATTCTTGAGCTTTAGTGATTATGGTGCAAGTTTTGTGTTTGGAAATTTGAATGACCATTTCTTTGCTTTCAAGGTTAGTAATTTAAAAAAAAAAAATCTGAAAATAAAATATATTATAATGTTCTTTTCTTGTTAATTTTTATCACTGAACTTCCTTATTTTGCTTACTCCCATAAAAGTGGCAACATTTGATAACCAAATAATGTACCACATATAAAATAAAGAGTTGACAGCGCGGAGTAAGTTTGCAGAAACATTCATGACTACTTCTCCTAGACATCAGATCTCACTACCCAGAGACAGAGGGAAGGTAAAGCCACAAAGAAACCACAGATTCAGAATGAAAAATTAACACCACCTGTGGTGGGATTTGAACCTGGAACATTTTTGTTAGTGGCTGATGTTCGATCTCTAGACCATCCACATTAGTACTGATAATGATGATAATCACATTTTCTTGCCAAGTTTAGAAGTCTGTTGTGTGCGGAAGTCAGATGTTTTTGGGCCGAAAAGCACAAGTATCACAGTTATACTGCAAACCACAACACAATGCAGACACACCCACTTAATGTCCTTTTAAGGGCAGATGACGAAGAGGTGTACTCCTTTGGTCATCGGGCGAACACAAGCAGAAGTCTGTTGTAAAACTGAAAAAGAAAGCATGGACAGCCTTTAACAGTTTACAAATGTAACTTCAACTACCTGTTTTAATGAAGCACTTGTTGCCGAGTCATTAGTGTGCTTGCTACTATCCAAAAGAATCTAGGTTCAATTTCCAGTATGGACCAGCACAGCTTTGGTGTTTACCCAGTTTCTAAAAATGAACACCAAAGATATTTTGGAAAAGCAGGGTGCTATGGCATGATACTGACCATATCACCCTCAAAACGTACAGTTGATTACTTAAAAATATAGGTAATAACACCATATTCATCTCAAGATGTGAAGGAAATCCTTTACTCTCCTTCTTTAACTAGTATTTATTTTGTGATGCTGTGTGACAATGACAATGCATTTATAGGACTTTAAAATACCATGAGTATTATGCTTTTGTCCCTACATGTAGCATTAAAAGACACAATATTACCTCAGCTGTAATTCTATATTAACAGATTCTTCCAGTGATAATCTTCTTCAGTTGTGTGATGACCATGTTGTATTATGTGGGCGTGATGCAAGCTGTCATTAGTAAGATTGCATTTGTCATGCGTATTACTCTTGGTACAACAGCTGCAGAGTCCTTGTCTGCTGCTGGAAATATTTTTGTTGGACAGGTTTGTCACCTTTTGATTAGCCAAATTGTTTCCAAATTGCAATGCTGACATTATGAACTTATTTAATAATTATTGAAAGATATATTTTCTTTATACATTTGTTTGTTTAATGAGTGGATACATTTTGTTCTATTTAATATTTCATTTTATTTTAATACATTGATTTTGGACTTCCATTGTAAAATGAATTTTGACAGTACTAAATTATGTCCTATTTTTTCCACTTTAATCTGCTCTAATGCAGCCTCATGTTTTCAGTTTTAATAATATCATTATATTTAAATCTTCTAATATCTTAATAGGATTGTAGTTTAATGATATAATGTTTTATTAGGGTTGTAGTTTAGTGATATAATATTTTTATAGTTGTAACTGTAAAATATTGTAACCTAGATTGGCATTCATAAAAAAATACATCTCAAGACAATTTACGCTTATAAAAATAGCTATTCAATGACTATATTTACTCTCACAGCAATGCATTTCAATTTCATAAACTTTTAGTCTACTTTTGTTCGCCCCCACCAAATATTTTCAACAGTAAAGCTTTTTATTTTGTTAAAAAAATGTTTATCTAGAAGTGTCCATGTGTAAAATGATGTGCCATACCCAGCAGTGATTTGATACAATTTTTAACAAATGTATTGACATTTAAAGCATAACAGCTAGATAATCCTATAAAAATTAAATGTAATGATACTTGATTTATGTCTCGACGAAACTGAGAAACTTGTTCTGTGATTAAATGAAAAGCACTGGAAAACCACATGTATCAGATGAGAATGTTGACAGAATCAGAGCAGCATTTACACTAGGTCCTCGGAAGTTCACACATCAAGTCAGATGAGCTAAAGAACTAGTGGTACCAATGGTAGATATTGTTTCAAGATGGTGGATTTTTACCAAAATGTGTGTGGAAGTAACGTAATGGAATTTGTCTTTGCTAGCTCCAACACAGCATATGCTTTCTTATTGTTGCTCACCATTTTTTAAAAATAGTACTCTCGATCAAATGTAAGAATTAATTTGAAACAAGTACTGATGTACTTTGAAAGTTTTCCAAAGTTGTTCCATTCACTTATGCTAATCCTATTCATATCAATTGGTTGATTTTAAATGATCAACATTGAAAAATCTGACTGCCTAACTTTATTTTCAAAAATTTCTTTTACTGAATAATTTACTTTTCATGTCATTTATTTTGTGTCCTTCCATTTATTATATAGTTATTATTCTTTATATACAATTTACAGACAGAGGCCCCCATAATGATTCGGCCATTTCTAGCCATTATGACTCGTTCAGAATTACATGCTGTCATGGTTGGAGGCTATGCTACAATTGCTGGAGCTGTTTTGGCTGCCTATATCATGAAAGGGGTGAGAACTGGTCTTAATTCATATTTTATCTTTGAAACAAAATTAATAAAATATTCAAATTATATCAAATTATAAGATTCTATCCCGTTTCTCATCTGCTTGTTTTGTTTGTGTAAAACAGCTCTAATTTTCATTGGTTAAATTATGTTCCCATTCATTAAAATTATTTGTAAAGTGAGAACCAGATTGGACTGAAGGTAACTTATAGATAGAAGTTATAGCTCTATATGATTAATGATTTGCTGCTAGTTTTTGTAGGTCTTGGTTGTTTTTTATTCCCATGGTTGAGCCTTTCTTAGTAATTGTTTTGCACAGCAATTTCCTTAGACTGCCTTGTTTTGTTTTACCAAATGGTTTCCACATGAAGGCCTGTTGAGGAAGTATTTCTTCATTCATTCTTAGCATACATCCTATGTATTTCCAATGCATTCTTATAGAACTCAACATGTATTCTTGTTTAGATTTATCTCTTATCAGTTCATTTGAAATATATTCTTTCCAGCTTATGTTTGAGATCCTATAGAGACACTTGAACTCAAAGACATTTAATTTCCTATATAAAGTTTTGGTGGATTTCCAGCTTTCACACCCATATGTTAGCAATAGTATCACACAACATATCCTGAAAGCACTGTTTATCTTTCTCATTCAGATTTAATAAGAGCACAAATCTATACAAATGGGTAGCTGGTGTGTTTTTGAATGCAAAAATACATTAACCTATCCATCCATTGAGTTTTACTGACACACTGAAGACAGGCCATGTTGGAAACTGTCAGAAATTGCATACATCATTTAAAAAGCTCATATACACATTTATTTTAATACACATTTATATACATGAAATACACATTTTTGTAATCACAAAGTGTGTGTTGCAAGTTCAATTGATGTTAGTTAGTTTTTTTTTTTGTATTTAAAAATGAGAAATATTTGCCCATTGGTGGTAATGTATTAATTTTGGGAACAATGTGACTAATTCACCTTTATTTGATTTGTACAACTTCAAATAAATACAGTGTTTAAAGTTGTATTATTTTACTTGATTCTTTCTTGCTTTTTAAAAATATCTTGGAACATTATGGTGCTCACAAAATATTGCTAAATGTAAAAATTGCTGGGTATTTGAAACTTTTTTCCCTTTGTTTTCCTGTAAAATAAATATGAGAAACAAGGAAAAAATGCAGAAGAATTCTTTAGATCAAGTAGATACACTGAAATTGAATTGACTATATTCTCAGAAAGTACTTGCATGACATCATTAGAACTACCATAGTAGGGACTATAGGAACCAATAACAAAATGACCAAAAGCTACATGGAAAAGAACTGAGAAGATAATGATGCAAGACATAAGAACAAATCTGGAGAACCCTATAAAGGATTAAATTTGCTGGATAAATGTTTCAGCCGTACATGATAAGGTGTTTATCAGTTTCTTTACCTAGTCACTTGAAAATAATGATTGTCAGAAAGTTTTTGTTTTTAATTATAAGTATCACTTAAAACTATTGTGCGTTCTTTTGAAAGAAAGATTTACTGAACAAATGTAATCTGTCATTCATTTCCAGGTTTCAGCAACACATCTGATTACAGCTTCAGTAATGAATGCTCCTGCTGCTTTGGCAGTATCCAAGCTTTTGTATCCAGAACTTAGCCACAGCAAGATTGCCAGGATGAAAGAAGTCATTGAGGCCAAACAGTACGATACTTTCTCTTCTACTTCCTTAGAACTCCCTATAAAACATAGGTCTTCAACAAACACTTACTTTCCAAGCTTTCTTGTTTTATACTGTTTTCTTGGGAGCCGCGATAGCTCAGTGGTTAGTGAGCTGGACTACAAAGGACAATAGGTAGGGTTCAATCCCAACCAACGGTTTTCGGTTCACCCAGCCTTTAATGGGTACCGGATTTTTTTCTGGGAAAGTAAAGCGGCACGGGCGTAATACCAGCCACTTAACCCAAAAAATCATGTGCCATAGGTCTGTAAAATTTATGGTCACTAACACCATATTCCCTATATGCCACTTGGCGTGACGGGGATACTTTACTTTTACTGTTTTCTTTAAGATCCCTGTCTTTTTCATCTTTATTTCCGCCTGTTATCTTGAAGTATATTTAGGACTGTCTACTTTCTCTTGTCAGATAGATTTTATTATTATTATTAAATAAAATAAAAGCACTCATTAATTAAGGTAGATAACTAATTTAACCCTAAATGACAATATCAATCAGTGACTGACATATTTGTCAGATAACGTAGTAAAAATTACTACCACTTAATTGTAACATTAGGAGCTAAAAAAAAATAGTGTTCTCTTTGAAATTTTCAACACACAGCTGTGTGTTTACACTAGGACAGACACAGGGAACTCGGATTTCCTGTCTCAGGTTGATTTATGACCTGAATGTAATGTTTGAACGTCTAAGTGTCAAATCTGAAGAATTTGTGTTTTGATGCTGTAATTTTTACTACATATCGTAATCTAGGATTAAAAGGCAATGTGGAGTTTTCCATAAGCTCAGTAATCAATAAGTTTTAGTTATGAATTTGTGAGAACAAAGCAGCTGCAAAGAAAACAAACATAAGTAAACTAATGATATATTATTGAATTAATGAGAAACATTAGAAGTAGAACTTAAAGGCTGCTGAATTAAATATCTTGTATGTTATTTCCTGTGTGTTACCGGGGTCTCATGAGTAAAGAATAATGACACTGTGACCTTCCAAGCATGTCGTAAGAGGCGACTAAGCAGGTTGATCGATGGCTTGACAAGCTGTCATTGTAAAAACTATTGCTATGGAAACAGAGCCATAGATTTTAGAGGCAGTGATCTCTGCAATATGTGCCATTTTGGCATGCAAGGTTTCTGTTTTTGAGATTGTGGTTCTGCCCTGTGTGACGTCTTCTGCTCGAAAGGACAATAGATAGATAGAAGTTATTGAAAAATAGTACTGCCACGAGTGTATATTATCATCTTATGGTACTTGACAATCATAATACACAAGAGTCTCGGAGTCCTTGTATGTAACATTTTTTACATTAAAAAAAAATTTTTTTTTTAGTAGATGATTGCGTTCAAGTGAACTCATTTTTAGCAAGGTAACAGGACACTCAGACCCAGAGAGACACAGAAGAACATTGATGAGAGAGACAAGAGCAGCAGGATTCGGCTCCCTCAATGAGATAGAGCTGCTTGCACAGAACAGAGACAACTGGCGAGATTTGATAAAATATCTTTAAAAGAATTGAAAACTGCTAGAACAAAAATTCAGATAAGAGAAGGAGTAACTTCGTCTACGCCCTATGGGCCGGCTACGGCTCGAAAGGTCATTAGATAGATAGAACAGGACACTCATATATTGGATATAAATTAAAAGAGATCTGCAGCAAAGCACTTTTGTAGTTTTATTTTGTAAAGTTTTAATACTAAAATAACACTGAACTAAAAAATAGTGGTGTGACTTTCTTATATGTGTGATGAACAATGTGAGCTACACTCAGGTTAGTGTGCAACAGATGGCAGTGGGCCATACAAGATGGATACACCTTGTTGTCCAACAAAATGTCTCTAGGTCACTGACTACTCTGTTATGTTTGATCATTTAGAAGAAGGAACTTTCTTTGAAAGAACATTTGATTACTTTTGTCATTTTTTAATAGAGATCATCAGTATCGTGTGGATTTTATAATAAAGAATTAATTCATCCTAGAATAAACAAATTATGGTGTGACTTTCTTTTCTTATTCACTGTCCCTTTTTGTTTGATTTTATACATAATCTGTTACAAATGCTACAATAGTATGTATTTATTTGTTTCCCCTAGACCTTTCAACAATGTAATTGAGGCTGCAGCTGCTGGGGCTTCTGCTGCCATTTGTTTGGTTGCCAATGTGGGTGCTAACTTGATTGCATTTGTGGCTCTGCTTTACTTTGCCAACAGTGTTGTTTCATGGTTTGGGGCATTTGTTTGCTTCCCAGAACTTAGTTTTGAGGTCAGTCATTTGGATTTGTTTTCTGTATTTCATTGTATGCACAACTGATTATACTATAAAAATATATACTGATTTCAATACAATTGTAATATTCATAAAATACAACCAAAAATGTGTCCATTTCATGTAAAGACATTTTAAATAATAATTTTAAAAGAAAATGTTATTGATGATAATAATGAAAGATACATTTAATGGTGTAAACAAAAAAGTAAATTTAACTTTACTTAATTTTCTTTATTGATTGATATAAGTTGCATCATTTGTAAACATAAATTCTGATAATTTCCTTTAAATAATAAGCTATGAAAAAAAATAGAAAGAGTATAAACTTAAAAGTAAATAACAAATGTAATTATTTTTAAAGACTTGTGTCTTTAATTCATTGTCATAGGAATTTGTTTTTTCTCAGAATCAGTGGCTTCAAATTATAAACATTGTTTTTTTTTTTCCATTATAGCCCGGCCTATTGTTTATTGAGATAAGATGTATATAACAGTTTTTTTTTTGTGTTTCTTTTTTTATATTTCTATATTTATAAAAACTTTTCTCTCTCTCTCTCTCTCTCTTGTTATCAGCATGGTTGAAAACTAGTACAAAGCTTTAATACTTAATGAAAACTGAAGTTGTTAATGTTAGCTGCAATGTAAGTTCTTCATCCCAACGTTGTGCTACCAAATTCCAGTCCTGGAACCTAGATACAAGAACAATAAGAAAAATAATCTCTACTGATATGAAATGTGTTAGATGAATGACAGGAAACAGCCTGAGAGACAAGATCAGAAATGAAGATCTGATAAAAATAAAGCTAGGAATAGTCCCCGCTATAGAATATATAAAGAAACAACAAATAAAATATCTGGCCACGTAACAAGGCAGAGTGATTACAACACAACGAGCCCTCAATAAACCTTGCGAGATTACCAGACCCAAGGGTCGACCACAAAAAGATGGATCGATGGAATATTAGAAGCACTAGGAAACATAACAGCAGCAGAAGCGAACAGAAGAGCAAATGACTGCAATTTATATCTCCACTCAACGCTGAAAGGCAAATGAGAAGGAAAGAAGAAGAATCTAAGTGACAGAATTAGAAATTATGTCTTAAGAGAGAGATTGGGCATTGAATCAATTCTAAACTACATTCAGAAACAACAAATGAAATGGTTTGCTCATCTGGCCAAAAGCTTCTACACCAAACAAAACAGATTAAACAAGATGGAAGAAGATCCCTTGGAAGGCTCAGAGTAAAATGGGTTGATAACATCCTAGAAACACTGCAATATCAAAACATGTATTAACTTACATTTAACTTGATAAATCTTTATAATCTATATAATCCATGCAGGTGATATGTGGTTATGCACTCATGCCTCTAGCATACATTATGGGAGTAGAGTGGAATGATGCTGGAACTGTTGCTAGACTGATTGGGATCAAGACCTTCCTGAATGAGTTTGTTGCTTATGATAGACTGTCTGTTATGATAAAAAACCGTATTGAATGCGGTAGTGGACCAATCTTGTCGGTAGGTAAATGAAAGTCTTATATGAAATGAACATGTATAGTATATAATTTTTATGCTGTGATCATAAGTTTTATAATTAGATAATCCCATATGATTAAATGATTTAAGGTAAATTATCATGCATATTTATTTTAGAGGGTGAACATAAAGTTTATTATGCAGACGATTTAGTTGTTTCCTAGAAAGAACCTTAGTTATGTAAACATCGATAATCAACGCTGGTGTTGGATAGGTTGTGTTCACAGAAGTATTGCAGAAACATTCTTAATAATAGCTATGCTATGATCTTTAAAAGGAAGGACAGCCCAGTAGAGAGCAGTAAAAACAGATGAACAATGTGGTCTACACTCATGTCATTGTTCAACAGATGGCAGTGGGCCATACATGATGGATAAACCTTGTTATCCAACAAAATGTCTCTAGGTCACTGACTACTCTGTTATGTTTGATCATTTAGAAGAAAGAACTTTCTTGGAAAGAACATTTGGTTACTTTTGTCATTTTTTAATAGAGATCATCAGTATCATGTGGTATAATTTGGGGATTTGTAAGGGGCTTTTTTTTGTTTTATTTTAATTTATTTTGTTCTTTATGTGTTAATAGATTCTTCTCTGGTATTCTTTCTTTCTGATGGTCACCCGATGACAACTAAAGCAGTGAATAGTCCACTTCATCATTTGCCTATAACAGGATGTCAAGTGGATATAGATGCATTGTGTTGTAGTTTGCAGCTGGGCTATGATACTTGCACTTCTTGCTTCAGTGCATCAGATTTTAGCACTTTTTTTTTTTAGTACAGAATTGCCATCCCTTCTTCGATGTCAACTCTCATATCCAGACTAGATAGTCTATTTCCAGGAACACTGCTGGGAGGCAGAGCATGGTCATGATCAGCTCCGTTATTCATCAACCCAGGCACATGCAATCGGCTGTAGGCCAATGGCTGCACTCAGCTGAGTTAATCGTTTGCTGTCTTGGCCTCTGCTCTGATTATATGAAAAACTGTTGTACTCTTTGCTAGTTTGTGCTTTCATCCATTAATGGTAATCTAAAAAAAAAAAATACAGTAAACACATTCAGTTAATCTCATATGTGTGTCTTTATAATATAAATGAAAATTTTGCCAACAGTTTTTAATCACTTAATTTTGTTTGCAATTTTTAGGTACGTTCAGAGACTATTGCTACATATGCTTTATGTGGATTTGCTAACTTGAGTTCTATAGGAATCCAGCTGGGTGGTCTTGGGCCCATGGCACCAAACAGAATGGGTGATTTGGCACAAATTGCTGTTAGTGCATTATTTGGTGGCATCCTCACAAACTTAATGACGGCATGTGTAGCAGGTTTGTCATGGCTTTTTTTTCTCCCCAAAAGTAGAAACATCTGTTTTTTTTTTTTTAGACTAAGTTTGTAGAAAATAGTATTTTGAACTTATTCTGAAATATTTGTTTTAAACTTATTCATTACTACCCCTCATAGACTGTAGACAAAATGCAAGAACTCATATATAATTAGTGAGATAACATTTTGGAAGAAAGTCTAACCACATCTGAATTTTCAATTTAGTAGTAGATTGCTTCTACTTTTGGATAGTGTGCTGGATAATGTCACTTTCAGAAATACTTTTCATATTTTGAATTATTATCATTAAAATAGCCCCCGTGTGTTACCGTGGCCTCATTATGTGGGAAGTAAAGAATAGTGACACTGTGACCTTCCATGTCGTAACAGGCGACTAAGGAGGTTGATCGATGGCTTGACAGGCTGTCATTGTAAAAAGCATTGTTATGGAAACAGACCATAGATTTTAGAAGCAGTGATCTTTGCAATATGTGCCATTTTGCACGCATGGTTTCTGTTTTTGAGATTGTGGTTCTGCCCTATGTGCCGTCTTCGGCTTGAAAGGACAATATATATATATATATTAAAATAGTGCTGACATAAAATGTTATGGTTATCACGGCAAATTAATTAAAACCCATAATTGCCAACCGCCCATGCCAGTGGAATCATCCAAATTAAAAATCATCTTATTGAAGGATCTGAACAAAGAAAGACACTTGCAGTCCTCATCGTAGCAGCTACAGCACACGCCAAAAGACAGGCTAAGCGGCACCAAAAGTGAATGCAGATGAATTGTCCTTCTACATATGATATTATCATTCATCGTAAGCAGTCAAAATATCGAAACATCTGGATGAAACACACCGCTCACGGTGTGCACAGAGCACTAAACTCAGTAGCTCCAGCAGCAAACCGGACTTGGAATATGAGGAAATTACAACATAAACACTTTTCAGACTATGCCTCAATGGTTCATGCTGCCTATCCACCACATTGACTGGTATTCCAATGAGAACGTATATTGCAATCAACACAGAACACACTATTGAGCACACTGTAGAGAATTTCAGATCACATGCACGTAATCCGCTTCACTAGCGAAGATCCCATCAGTGGAACTTCCTATCTTTACACTTATCTGCATTGGAAAGATAGAATTAACCATCTTTCAAGCAAAAAACGCAAGTCATAATAAAATATTATGTATATACTTAAATGTCTAAGATATGCAGTGTTTGTTTTATTGATTCTGTGTGTTTTTATGTACATTAGAAGCTTACATTAAACTGTTGTTAACATTTTCTTTACGCAGGTCTACTTGTGATTGACACACCATTTGATATGGCATCATGTTTAAATGCAACAGTCACTGCTGTGAACACCACTTTGGCATCGTAGGATCAAACAACTAACAAAATTCTCACATATTTGTTGAACTGAGATTATGTTTAATAACATACTTCACTTTTTAGAAATTACAGAATTATCAGTAATGCCCATATCATGCTTTAAAAAAAATACTTAAAATTAAAAGATTGCTAGTAACGTTTACACATTTTGCTGTTATAAATTCATGTTTATGAAAGATTGATATTATTTTAAATAAGCTTATCTCTTGTTGTCACATCTTTATGTTAGTGTTTGCTGGGAATTATACAATATATCTAAATAAGTATTTTTAAATTACTCTTCTATGACTTGCTTCATTACTGTTTTTGTTCCTCCTTGTTACTGTCATTATTTTTCTACAAAATCTCATATTTTAAAAATCCTGTTGATGACTACCATTTGACATTGGTATCTTAGCGTATGTTTACTTTAATATTTCTGCTTTCCCTTATTTTTCCAGTTTGATATTTATACTCCCTAGATACTTGAAGTTTTTCACTTATATAATTCCTAGTTCTCCAAGGAATTTGTTAGTTTTATTTTTCTTCTGCCTGTGATTGCATTGCATGTTTTTTTCTGCATTAGTTTCCAACATTTTGTTTTCATGTTCCACTCAGTTCTTTAACCCTAAATTACAATAAAGTGAGGAAACATGGAAATCCAAAGAAATTAGGTTAAATACAAAAATAAAAATGTTCAACTCCAGTGTTAATGGGGCACGTGGTCGTGTTTCTGACTAAACATCGACTGTAAAGCATGAAATGATTTCCGCATCAGATTCCCTATGTCTCATCTTGGGTAAACACACTGTGTAACACGATGTTATGATCGTTAATCTTGTTTTTAAACGATGCTATGTTATTTTTGTAAATGCCATTGATTTCTTGGTAGATCGATGTTGTTGTAAACCGGGTATTGTCTTCTCGTAACCCAGCCTGTCGTAACAGCTACATAATGATGTTTAATGATGTTAAACGATCCGTGCTATGGTATCTCATGTTCGCATGCCTTCTCAGCTGTCAATCTCAGCGGTCACATTGTCTGTGACCGGGTTTACTGTCAGGCACACACTGTACCCTGATCGTACTTCGCTTGTAAGCTGGATCGTTCTGAAATGGATTCGTGATTCTTTGACTTCTATGTGTCCTTGACAACTCTCAACTTCAGTTCAGTGCCATTGCGTGTGTAACGACTGTTGAAATAAAGAAATGATTGAAGACTTGTTTAAAGGTCACATTTTTATTCAGCAACCCTAACAATGTCAAACTATTCACAAGACATTTACAACGGCCAGTGGTCTATACTTTCCGCTCGGCCATTCACACATTAAGATAAGGAAATTCACATCCTCTACTGGATAATCTCACATCAGGTCTTCTATCGCACACAACCTGATTAATAGTGTTCCTGCTATACTGGGTTGCTAATACACTGGCTACTATCTTTAATATAACTTCCTGTCTCTACAATACACGAGAGACTCTTTTCTACCTCGTGTCTAACTATCTTCTAATAGCTATCGTGGCTTGAGCTCAATGAGCCTATTGGCTGATGCCTGCGGTACCAGGCCGCCTCTAACTTCCCACCTACGTGTATGATCTCTGGAGAGCCTCCTTCTAGCTCCATGCAGGGCATTATATAATTCGTCCCTTACCCAATAAAAACTCATTTTCCCTTCCAATAGAATTCTACTACGTCATCCACTCACCTACAAGTTTATCACTATTTTCAGCCACAAGATTCCTGTTCTTCCTCTGAACACAGTTCTACCTAGATTCCTCATGACTGTCCCCCGTACTATGTTTCCTCACTCTCTCCAAACTGTCCCTTACTCTCCTTCTCTCCCCATACCCTCACATTCACTGCTACAGCTGCTGTGTAGCAAAAGTTCAAAGAAAATTTGATTTTCCAAAATCAAAATGTTACATTTAAGTGGAAGTAATTTTTTTACTACAGTATCGTAAACAAGTGAGTCACAGATTGATATCGTAATTAAGGATTAAAATGTAGGTAATTTTTGTGTTCTTATCATTAGCGCCTGATCATCATCACGGAGATAGAGCTATTAATATAAATATATTTAATGTTACATTCTGAAGCAATTGTGAAATTAAAAACGCATTTTAAATGTTTTGATTAAAACTTTCAGTGCAGAATATATCAATAATTTTCACTTGCACAATTATTTGTTTTATTTTTTGTTTCTCTTGATTTTTGCAACACCAAAAAAAAAAAATAGTAAATATAAACAGACTGTGCATATTGTTTTTTTCTTCTGCATTTGCCTGACAACCCCTTTTCATTGTCCACCATTAAAATTATATGAAATTGGGATTAATACGTTGTGTAATACAAAGAAAGTCCACAAATGAGAACAAGAGAATACAAAGAAAAGGCGGACTTAAAGAAACACTAAAAAGAATACTGAGACGAGAAGCAACAGACATCAGCTCCCTTGAAGCACCTTTCAACCCAACACATCTGATTTCAGCATATTCATTTCTAGTACAAAGTTGCCTTACCTCTACAACCCCCAGTCACTGGGTCAGACTGGTTAATCTATTTCTAGACCTGTCGTGAATTATGATCTTGATCAGCTATGAGTGCTGACTACTTTAAGCACTGGCATCTTGGTCCCCTTTATTTTTTACAGAGTTGTCCACATTATTTTTAATTTTAGTATTTTGTTTATTCAGATGCCATACAGAAGCAATATACATTTAACACATTTGTGGGTGTCTATATTTGCTTTGATTTCATTTTATTTTTATATTTAAAAAAGGAATTATTATTTTGTACATTACCAAAACATACACGCAGTCTTGCAACGTTATTTTATTTGTTACCACTGCCATGATCTCCCATATTTTTCTCATTGCTTCCTCTGTATATCCTTTGATTAAAAAATATATATTATATTCTTGTATTGATTTGTCTCGTATTTGTTTTTTGCTTGAGCCACAATCAGTGTTTATCATGTTATATACTGATTTATCAAAATTACATATGATCCACTCACATTTAATTGTGTTAATTTAACTTTGAAATTATTTTCCTAGTTTGGACTAAAATATCTGTCTTAAAACTCTGAACAACCTAACAACACAATTTAAAAACTTCTCTATTTTGTAATTAAAACATATCATGTTTATTAAATTATTGTGTGTTATTGAGTTATTTGCGGGTCATCATCATTGCACTCCGAACATGTCCATAGGTGCTCAGATCCCCTCAGCAAGTCCCGCAGTGTCCAGCGACTGACGACTCCAGTTCTATGTTGGTTGATAAGTCTTCTTACACGGCCACTAAGTTTCTGATTTCTGGCTGTGCCCATCTTATTAAATTAATGAGGAAGCATTACAGAGGGAAATTCTATTTTATATACATAATATCATAGAAGTGTGATGTGTTTCAATAAAAGGTTTTTTTTTTTCTTTCGAATTTTGTTGATAAATATTTTTTCAGTGCATATGATCAATGCAAGTTTAACAGTATTGTTTTATGTACTTCCATAGTTTTTTTTTAATTAAAACAATAACCACAATTTTGTCCTAGCCACAAGAACCACAACTTGCCTTAGCATTTTTGTATATCATTTTCTTTCTGATAATGTGTTTTTCTCTGAATTGTTACCAAAGTATGTAGCAGCAGTTTTATATTGAACACATTAAGTTAAGGTAGTGTTTTTAATATACAGCTGAATAATATACAGTTTATATGCAGCAATGACTAATTCTTTACACATATCAATGTATGTGTTATATGATACATGTTATAGCCTGTTAATAGTACCATTTTAAACTATAGACAGCATACAGTACAATATCATATTGAAAAAAAAAGTGAATTTCACTTTTATTTATAGATGGTAGTTGCTGTATGATATAACCTGAAAGGCTTAGTCGAGGTTGTTCAGATAAAGTAGGCAAAACCTGCAAGATAACACTTGAAACTGTCCACAACAATAATAATTTAGTTTTTGTTGTTGATAAAATTTTAATGTATGAAAGTGAACATAAAATGCTACACGACACACAAACTGCACACCATTTATTTGTGAAGTATACATGGAAAATACAGTTACCTTTCTTTGTTTGGGAGATGAGATTCGGATGATAACGCAGGCACGGGCGGTAGAGCAATTATGGATTTTAATTCGTTTGCAGTGATACCAGGGCCTTCCATTAACAAATAACATGGAAATAGTGTAGCAGATGGGGACTAAAGATAAATAGTTCACCAGACCCACTTAACATTTTTGTCTGTTGTGTTAATCCTAAGAAGGTCCAAAGATTCGAATAATGGGGATGCATTTTCACAGGTGAATGAGAGACTTAAAACAAAAATTGAAACAGTTTCAGATAGCTGACCTTCACTATTGTAAATACAGGGTATGTGGTGGGAAATTTTCTCATCGATTCTATGGTTTCTTTTTGGCTTCCATCATCTATCTGTTATGATTGTCAAAAATGGCTTCTGGTTGGTTGGTCTAGAGATAAGATGTTAGTGTCTGAACAGAAAGGTTCCAGGGTTCAAATTCTACCATAGGTAGTGGGAAATTTTCTCATTAATTCTATGGTTCCTGTTTTGGCTTTACCCTCCCCTAGTACCTGGATAGTGAAATCCAAAGTCTAGCTTTCTTTAACAACGAAAAATAGAAGGTCCCATGTGTACATTAAAGAACCCTTGGTAATTAAAATTTTTGACAAGAGTATGTTATAATGGCCCTTGCTGAGCAAAATTGTTGAACAACTAAACATCTACCCATGCTTGATCTGTTGGGCTTAAAGGATCAGATATCACAGCTTGTGGTAGCTGCATCTTTAGGCTCCACACATCCATTTTCAGCATGGGGGGTAGATTTGCTTACCAATTTTTGTCAAGATAACGGCTATTTTTGGCCTACTCTTTTAACTGCCAGTGGTTCATTTATGTTTCCACGTGACCTCTAGTTCTGTGCCATTGTCTGAGAGAACTAGACATCAGATCTCACTATCTCAGAGACCAGATTGCTGTGACAAGTAGTGGAGCAGGTATAAGGAATTCCTGACTGCAATGAAGCTGGTTCCATGGATAGAATAGAATAGGGGAGCGTAAAGCCTGGAGGAAACCACTAATTCAAAGTGAAAAATTCTACTGCCTATGACAAGATTCAAACCCAGGACCTCTGTCTAGAGGCCAAAGTCTTACCTCTACACAATCCAGTCCTCCATATGACAAATAAATATCACAAAAGCCTGCAGAAGCATGGGCTAACAATGACTAGTGTAACATACTAAACCATAAATTTTACTTTTAGCAAATTAATTAATTGAAAAGCATTTTACATACCCTTGTTGTGCAAGACAAAAAATGAATACAATGTTGATGTATGTGATATAAGATTAAGTTTTAATAAAATATCCAAAGCTCTTCAAATACATTTACCATCTTCTTTAAAGTCAATGAACACCCTTCATTGTTATTTAAAAGACAAATACTTTACAATACTGTTCTTTGTTTGTTGAACTGTTATATGGTTGAATTCCAAGTTTAAATCTCTGAATTGTATATAGTGAATGATCATATCTGTGTAGTTTTATATTTAGCAGATGAAGTTAAGAAGAAATGCAATTTTTTATTTATTGCCCTAGTTACATTCTGATTATATGTGCAATCCCCCCCTCCCCCAATAAGTAATTTATTTGAGGGTACCCTGTGACTCCCCTTTGATCTGAGAATTCCATTTTCAATATGCCATGCCATAATTGTTGTCCCAAATCATTTTATAATTATTAATTAATTATATGCTTTGTTGAACTATTGCAATTTACATTTGTATTAGTATTAAATTTTGTATGAAAGATTGTCTAGCATTTCTCCATGATTACAGAACATTTTATAGCAAGAAACACAAACATAAGTATTTTTATTTGACTTGTCAAACTTGTATACTAAATGCTCTAGGCAGCAAAGTCATCTTCAGATCTCTTCTGTTTTTGTATTTAAAAACAAGCAATTTTCATAATAATAATTTATCTTTTATTCATTTGTTTAATAATTTTGATTTTCTAGTCTCTGTATGCTGTCTATGGCCAAGTAGAGGACCAGTTTTCAGGCCCTTACGTTTCATTTTATCACCAATAAACTATAACCATTATCTTTTTTTCTATTTTCCTTTTAACCAGTTGTGCAGCATCTTTTGGATATTAATATTCTTTCTTTCCCCCCCCCCCCCCCCCCAAGTCGAAAATGTGTACTCATTTGATCTTCTCCAGCAGATGATCTATCCATAATTCTGAAAGAAAAAATTTTTTAATTATTGCCATCATAACCAATTAAAATATTCAATATTTCATTGCTCCGGATACTGATTATTTTTCTATTAGTTAAACTCTCATATTTTTTCTATCAGGTTTCACAACAGTTTTAGGAGAACAACATTCCAATAAAGCACGAGTAACTGGGTTGGTTCTTAAGAGCATTTCTGTCCCATAGCCATCTTCTTCGTGAAAATGTTAAATGAAAAAAATATACAAAAGTAAACTAACCATTTTATGCGTGCTTCATAGATTACTCAAAGCACTTGACAGAAAATATGTTTTAAAAAATAAACATCAAATGGTATTCTGAAGCTAGACTAAGAGAAATATGTTACATATATATTAAATACTCAATGCCATTTTATGATTATTTTATGTTTTCTGTAGCTGTACTCGCTGCCCCACTAATATTTCATATTTTTTGTATTTGTTTTTCTACCTTTCAGCTTCCTGTGGTGCTTAGGTCTTCAACAAACACTTTCAAAACTGTTCTGTTCCTTGCTACTCTTTTAAGATCATTCTATATCTTCTCCATTCTGCCATCTGTCTTCTCCAAGAATATTTTGGTCTTCCTCTTTTTTTCCTTCGGAATTTCAAAAAAGGGCCTGTTGTGTAATACTATCAGCTGACTTCCACAGTGTGTCCTATCCAGTGCCATCGTCTTCGCTGTATCTCTTCATCCACAGGTATTTGATTGGTACATTTCCATAATTCTGTGTTAGTGATTTTATCCTGCCTTTTCCATCCTTTTATTCTGCACAAGCATCCATTAATGTAGGTTATGATTGTCATTTTTTTTGTTCTCCATGTTTCACAGCCATATAATAAGACTGCCTTAACATTGGAGTTGAGCATTTTTATATTTGTATTTAAATTTCTTTGGACTTCCATGTTTTCCAGTGCAACGAATGCTCCTCCTGCTTTTGATTTCCTTATTTGGGTATCATTCTCTGTTTCCCCTTTCTTTGTCTATATTACTGCCCAGATATATGTAAGATTGTACGTTTAGTAGAGGTATTTCTCCTAATGTTATTTGGTTATTACCAACTGCATTAGTTCTCATAATTTTGGCCTTTTCTCAATTTATTTGCAGTCACAGCTGTTGTGATCAAGTATGCTCATTTTATCTTGCATCATTTTATCCTATCTGTGTGATAGGAGAACTATGTCATCAGCATTAAGTTTGGTCAGTGACTAGTGGTTTCAATTTCTGTTGTTCTGAGTTATTTTCATAATCTAATCTGTGGTCAGTAGAAAGAGAAATGGAGACATAAGGTATCCTTGCCTTACCCCTGTTCTTATTTCAAATGCTTCAGTAAGCTGCCCTTCGTGCACACCACTACATTTCATTCCTTCATACATTGTTCTTATCAGGTTATTAAACTTTATGGGGATTCCGTAATGACTCAGCAACTTCCAAAGCATTTCTCTGTCTCAACTGTCAAATGCCTTTTCGTAATCTATTTGTTATATTTATCTGTGCTTATCTCCTTTGACTGAATATACTGAAAACAACTAATAAAATGGCTGACATAAGACTGATATGTAACCTATGCTGGGAACAGATAGATATGACAAAAAACAACAATAAGAACTCAGCACCTTTAGACATAAAAAGAGCAGTAAGACAAGGCTGCATTATATCACCATGTTTATTCAACTTGTACACTGAGCACTGTCTGTAAAGACATGAGGATGCCAGGCCTAAACATTAATGGATATATGATCAATAAAAAAGATATGCTGATGATGCCGTATTAATGGCAGAAATCCAGACCTACAACAGCTAGTTAACAAAATGAATAAGACAAGTAAAGAATATAGTTTGAATATAAATATTTAAAAAGACTAAGACTATGATTATAAGAACACAAAATATGCTAGTGTATCAAAGTAGATGAAAAGAACCTAGAAAGAGTTCCAAATTATAGTTAACTTGGAAAATGTAAGTCAGAAATAAAGAGAAGAATAGGAATAGAAAAAAGCAATTTTAACAACATGAAAAATATGACTATGTCATAGCAGATAACATCAGGGTTAAAACAGCGAATTATAAAATGCTGTATTTACTCAACACTCCTGTATGGTGCAGAAACATGTACATTAAATAAGAATTCAGAGCAGAAAATTGAAGCCTTTGAAATGTGGATTTATAGAAAAATGGAGAGAACTGGTTTGGAAGGAAAAGAAGACAAAGGATGTTCTAGATTTGCTGAAAATGAAAGGAGAATACTTATACTAAGAACCATTCAAAAAAGGTATCTGAAATTGTAAGTACATATAAAGAGACACAATACCCTAATAAAACTCATTTTGGAAGGGATGATACAATGTAGATGAGGCAGACCAAGACTAAAGTGGACCAATAATCATCCACAGATGGACAGGTGATTCTATGACAACATGCACCATCAAGATGAGAGACAGTAAAATGGTGCTCCATAGTAGCCAATCTTCTATGTGGAGACAGCACCCAATGATCTTGTCCCATAAACAGAACATCTTTTTGTTTCATTACAATGTTATTTGCAACATCTTGTTACATAAGTGAAGATTAGATTCTATTTAGTAAAAACATTTTAACCTATGTACATTTTTTTATATATTTGTTTATTTTTTATGTTGAAATTTTAACATCAGTAGACCACTCAGATTGTAAAGGGTTATTGGTCTCAATTTTGAAATAAATGTATGACCACCTGTAGGTTATATTGCTTTTATGTTAGCACCAAATTGTCCTTTACTTTTATATCAAGTGAGTCATGTTTCCCATTCCCTTTTGTTTGTGGATCTCAGCATGTAAACAGTTTGATCGTAAATCAAACATACATGCAACATTATGTGCCATAAGATACAGGATTGCCTGTACTAAATTTATTTGTTAAAACCTGGCTACTTTCAGCTAGAAACTTGGTCACAGTTTTATGTTATTCTAATAAGTGTGTCATTGCCAAATATAAATGCACAATGTCAATATTATATCTAATCATAACATTTTTAAATTTTCAGAAATGTTTTAAATTAATTAATCTGTTTGATTTATGTTATTAGTAGTTTTACTTAGTTTCCATAGTTTTCTTTTTGCAAGTATGATAAAATTACTAGTTTGTTTCAGTTATTGTATGTCTGGAGCATAACTGACTTACACTATTGAGCCATTCCTGTTCACAAATAAAAATACATGATTATTTATTGCTTTTCATCATCACCATCACGTACCATGCCTTTACAAGTCCACAAAAGCCACACATTTTTTTTTTTTCAATCAAACATTTAAAGCAACTTTTTATCTTTGCATTGCAAGTCTCACTGCTTGAATTGTTGGTTGTATTTGCTCATATTTTAAATTTACATTTGCCATATTTTTATTCTTTAAACACAGAATTGATGACAATAACTTGCTTATTAAAATATTTGTTTGAAATATTTACAGATTTTCTTTTGTTTGTTTGTTTTTGTGGCAATTCTCTATACATAGTTTTACTACAGAAAGGAATTTGATTGTCAGAAGGATGGAAGAAGAATCCCCATTGAGTAAGTGCTTCAGCCATTTTAGGTTCATGACACTCAAAGAAGATGGGCCCACCTGGTCTATATCTCACAGGAGTCAATCTGCCTCTGGTTGCATTTGAGCCTGAAAGCTCACAAAATATCCTGACTGAACATACTTTCAGCCTATACAATCAGTATATGATGGATGGCACAGATTCTGACTGCCATGTCCTGTAAATAAATGACTCAATGTTTTTTTTCCCCTCATATTTGGTCAAGCAGAGGCATTCAATCTTTAGAATATATGAAACTGAAGTTCTTGTTCCTTTCAACTCCCTTTGGGGCACTGGTTCGACATTTTCCAAGCCGTAATGTTATTGCCATTCTCTTAAAGTCACTCCATGTCTTCCCATGTTTCCACCTGTCTTCTCCAAGTAAATTTTGGACTTCCTGTTTGTCTCTACCCCTGGAATTAAAAAAAAAAGGGTCTGTCTTGTAATACTTTCAATTAGCTTCTGCTGTGTAAGTCCTATCATTTGTCTTTGTCGCATATCTGTCCACTATGCTGGTATTTTCCTATAATTCTACATTAATAATTTTGACCTGCCATTTCCATTCTTTTTTTCTGCTCAATCATCAATTAATGGATGTCAATCCTTGTGATTGTTATTCTTGTTCTCCATGCTTCAGAGCCATATAATAGGACTAATTTAACATTGGAGTTTCCTATTTTTATTGTTTGTGTGTGCGTTTAACCTATTCAATGTTTCTCAGTACAATGAAAGCTCTTGTTCTTTTAATCCTTACTTTCATTTTCAGTTCCTCTGACCACTCTTTATCTACATTACTTTCCATGTTTTTTTTGGTGAGACACAATCAATTCAACCTCATACTATGTCTAAGCTATAATAAACCACAATTAAAAAGTTGTAGAGTAAACTACATTTATATCACACCATGCCCGTGCGAGCCTCTGGTGCTAAGAAGCACTCAGATCTAAGGATTGGTCATTAAGTTAAACTGTTGTTAATTTGCAGTTTATAGCATTTGTATCTTATTCAGCTATTGCTATGCGTTAGACACTTAGTCCAGTTTTGGTCACGAACATGTCGGCGGATTTGAAGTCATCACCGATTCCCCCAAACTTGCCATGTAGGCAGGGTTGTTTCTGTGGGCTATATTTGTTTTCTTAGGGTGTTGAGAGTACTGCATTCCTATAGGATATGCTCTGGAGTTTGGATGTCCGCAGTCGCATGTGGCTAGGTCACAGTTCTATCTTGTACAAATATGTTCTGGGGACAAGTGACATGTTCTGAGTCTGAGTATCTGTCAGCTGAGTTTGTTTAAGCTGATATGTTAGGGCTCATATTGTCCATATTGAAACACGATCTGAACGAAAAACACAGCTCATGGTGTGCACAGAGCACTAAACTCAGTAGCTCTGGCAGCAAGCCTTGTCTTTTGGTGTTTGCTGTAGCTGCTATGATGGGAACTGCAGATGCCTTTCTTTGTTTGGATCCTTCAGTGGGATGAGTTTTAATTCGGATGATTCAACTGGCACAGGCGGTTCAGCAATTATGGATTTTAATTCATTTGCTGTGATACAAGAGCCTTCGACTAACCGAAACCATTGTCCATATTCTCTCATTCTACAAACACAACTCGGGAATAAATTGTATATCTGTATTTTCCTATTCTCAATCCAATCTCAATATTCCTATATGGTGCAGAAACATGAAAATTAGACAAGAAAACAGAACAGAGAATTGAAGCCTTTGAAATGTGGATATATAGAAGAATAGGTAGAATTGGATGGAAGGAAAAGAAAACAAATGATGAAGTCTTAAAACAACTAAAAATGAAAAGAGTACTAAGCACAATTCAAACAAGACAAATGCGATTTTTGGACCATGTTGAAAGACACAACAGCCTTCTAAAAGTAATTTTTGGGGGGAAAATACAAGGTAAAAGAGGCAGACCAAGACTAACATGGACATCATCATCATGTGCCATACCGGTTGGCATAGGCGATCATGTCCCTCCACAATCTTCTATCTACAGTGCATCATATCAGTTCTGTTGTTGACTGTTTTCCATGCCATGACACCAAGCTATCCAGTACTTTCTCTCTTTGTCGTCCGTGATCTCTCTTTCCTTTTATTTTGCCAGCTGTAACCAAGTATTCCAACTTTCCTCTTCTCATGATGTGCCCGAAAAATGTTGATTGCTTCTTTCTAATGTTTTTTAAGAGCTCCCTTTTTGTGTTGGCCTCTTTGAAAACTTCCTCATTGGTCTTTTTAGCTGTCCAGGGAACTTTCAACATTCTTCTGAGAAATCCCATCTCTGTGGCCTCTAATCGTCTTTTCATTTGTCCATGATTCGCTTCCATAGGTTAGAATTAGTTCTATATAGCACCGATGAACTCTCTTTCTCACTTATATTGACAGATTTGTTGCATAAGATATTTTTTCATTTTCTGAAATGCTATTTTGGCCTGAGCTATTCTGCTTTTTATTTCTAAGGTGCATCTCCCATCTGATGCTAATATTGTGCCCAAGTATTTGAAACATGGACAAGTAACATCAAAAGATGGACAAATCAACCTATGACAACCTGCACCATCAAAGCAAGAGACATAGCAGAATGGCGCTCCATGGTAGCCAACCTTCGTTGCGGAGACGGCACTCGATGATGATGATTTTCCTATTAAGACAAGTATCTCCTGGTTATGGTAGGGCTGAATGATTGCGTTGCAGACAAACAGTTATAGGACGAAACAGCACGAATAGTAGTTTCCAGTGGTTTAGACTGGAGGCAAATAATAAATGAATATTATTATGAAGGGAAACTTCTGAGGTAATAGTTAAGGGGATCATTTCATGGTAAGTAGTTTGTTTACAACACTCTGGAAAAAAATCACAAATAAACAGATTTAAAAAAAAAGACAATAGATCGTCCTAAGGATTGAAAAAAAAAAAATTATTTTTGGTCGAGTGTTTTAAACGTAACTCTTATAATCTTGCCCCCTCCGAAAAGATAATGGAAAGTATGCATGCTGATAGTTTATGTAGCTCGCTGGTTATATACAATTCCACTGCATGATTTCAGTCGAACATTTCTACTCTTACCCAGCATTACCCCATAGTTATGACAGCACTTGCCAGTTATCAAGGGCTAACGACACCAGCAAATGGATTTCGCGCTGTCAGCGACCCCCAGCTGATTGTGTAAGAATCAGTGACACAACCGACCCCCATCACTAAGTGCTGCTCCTGGAAGCAGATTAACCAGTCTGATCAAATGAGTAAAGATCGAAGAGGGAAGGCAACTTTATATTTTTAAAATGCCTTGCATAAGTCAGATGTGTTGGGCCAAAAGGCGCAAATAACATGGTCTATATTGCAAACAACTCAGTGTACCTACGCACCTTTAAGTGCACGAATGTTTCATTCCTCTTCCACAGTCGTCGGGTGGATGCGAGGAAAGAAGACAAAAATTATCATTGGCAAATCTAAGATGTTACAATATCCCCAGATTTCAATTCCAGAAAATCAATTGATTTTATTAGTTATCTATGGCATTAAAAAAAAAAAGTCTGAACGTCTCGGAACGCATTCCAGTAAATTAAGGATTTTAACAGTCACGATCAGAATAGTATTTTATAAGAAATGAAAACTAAGATTGCGCCATTTTTCTCGTTTCAAGGTATGGAATAATATAGTTCCGGTTAATCTTTCTTTTCCTAGAAAAAGCACAATGGCTAACCAGTCCTCGAAATGTAGATTTACAGCTTGAAAAATGGGAAGGGATTTATGTAGAAGAAATGAAATAAATAAGTTCTGAAGCAACTAAATAAGAAATGAAATACAATTCACGAAAGACATGTGGTAATTTACACATAATTAAATGACATACCATACTTAAGTCATATTTGGGGGTAGAGAATAGGGGAAAAAATGAAGCAAAGGCTGGCAAAGAAAACATTCAAATTGACTGTCGATATCAAGAGGTGAACTGGAAATTCAGTCACACAATCATGGCAAGAAATATCAATTTGATATATACGTGTTTATAGCTTTCGTGTTTACATTTCTTTAATTTAGAATAGTCTGTTTTGTACCCAATGAATTTCGGCTTTTGCCGAAATGTAGTTTGTCTTGTCTTTCTGTTAGTTTCGTTGCTTTATCCCGTTTTGTGTTTATTTTACATGTTCATTGTAGCTCTACAGTCCCCACTTTATATTGGATTCATAGATTACGAAAAAGCATTTGATAGTTTATACAGAGGAATGCTTTGGAAGTTGCCGAGTCATTACGGAATCCCCATAAAGTTTAATAACCTGATAAAAACAATGTATGAATGAACAAAATGTAGTGTGGTGCATGAAGGACAGCTTACAGAAGCATTTGAAATAAGAACAGGAGTAAGGCAGGGATGCCTTCTGTCTCCATTTCTCTTTCTACTGGCCATAGATTGGATTATGAAAATAACTCAAAACAACATAAATGGAATCCAGTGGTCTATCACTGACCAAGCAACTTGATGATTTAGACTTTGCTGATGACATAGCTTATCACACAGCCATCAGCAGATGCAGGATAAAATGAGCATACTTGATGAAAGATCACAACAGTTAGGACTGAAAATTAATAGAGAAAAGACCAACATTATGAGAATTAATGCAATTGGCAATAGCCAAATAAAATTATGAGAAATGCCTCTACTAGACGTACAATCTTACATATATCTGAGCAGTAATATAGATAAAGAGGGAGGAACAGAAAATGATACCAAAATAAGGATATCAAAAGCAAGAGGAGCTTTCATTGCACTGTGAAACATATTGAAGTCCAAAGAAATTAGGTTAAATACAAAAATAAAAATGTTCAACTCCAATGTTAAGGCAGTCATATTATATGGCTGTGAAACATGGAGAACAACAAAAATGATAATCATGAAGATACAGACTTTCATTAATGGATGCAGGCGCAGAATAAAAGGATGGAAATGGCAGGACAAAATCACTAACATAGAATTATGGAAATGTACCAGTCAAATACCAGTGGATAAAGAGATAAAGCGAAGACGATGCGCTGGATAGGACACATACTGCGGAAGCCAACTGAGAGTATTACACAACAGGTCATTTTTTGGAATCCCCAGGGATAAAGACAAAGTGGAAGACCAAAGAATTCTTGGAGAAGACAGATAGAAGCAGAGATGAAGATGGTGGGGAAGACATGGAATGATCTTAAAAGAATGGCAAGAAACAGAACGACATGGAAGGTGTTTGTTGAAGACCTGAACTCCACATGGAGCTGAAAAGTAGAAGAAGAATAGCTCTATTCGCGGCCCCGCACTGTATTTAATTAATATTGTATAGCTTATATTTTATATGTATCTCTATCTTGATAGTCAACCTTCGATGGGAGGACGAAGCGTGTTGGCTGGGCTATATTCGAGTTCTTGTCAAAGTTGCATAATATTTTGATTTCTATTAGTGTTTAGATTCGTTTTTAAAAAAAAAATATTATTATTTCAATTTCAATACAATAGCCTATTTAATAGCAGTCACTGTTAGGCTGAGAATAAGGTGTATGTGAAAATGAAAGGGATATAAGTTTAAAGCAATCGTCCTATTTTTCTCGTTCTATGTCAAATTTACTAGTCGCATCTCGACTAAACAGGAAGGCACACCTAAGGTTAACGTGACTTAACGCAGAACGCGGTGAACTATAACACTTGAATATGCAGGAAGACTTCCTAACCCCCGCCTCCCATCCAATTACAAAAGAGGTATCTGAAAACAAAATAGCTATAAATAGAAAAATATGGCGCGTAAACATCCGGGATGAGCGGTAACAATTAAGATTTTGCTTTCGCGCCAAAAAAAAATAAAAAGGTAAGTTATGACAGCCCTAAATCTCATATTCGCGTTTTCAGATCATTATGTCACAGTCTTTTCTGTTATGTAGCATAGTAAAATAAGATAGCAAATTTAATTCCAAACTATCTGTATTTTAAAACAAGATACAGGGTGTTTATAAAGTCTCACTACACTTGGTATCTAGGTCAATTTGAAAAAAAAAATGTTTATGACGTCATCACAATATGTGCTCCCACTGTCAATGAAATTTGTTGAATAAGTTTATTGCTACTGGAAATGTGGAAGATGCTCCACGATCTGGTAGGCCTGCTGTGAATGATGAAATATGTTTAGATATCCAAGACAGAATCCTTAAAAGTCCAGACAAGTCATTAAGAAAACTGTCGCAACAAGTGAACTTACCATTGAGCACATATTGTGATGACGTCATAAACATTTTTTTCAAATTGACCTAGATACCAAGTGTAGTGAGACTTTATAAACACCCTATATTACAAATTATAGAAGACCTACAAATAAGCTCAACAACAGGCAACCAGTGGAGAAATGAAAAAAAAAAATTGAAAAATATGGTATGGTTAAAGTTTACGTAATTAATGGACGACACAAATTTGAACGACGTTTCGGCTCAATAGGCCTTCAGCAGGAGCAATAACCGCACATAGATATGCAAGTAAATAAAATTAACTCTGCATGGCTAACTAATAATAAATAAGTATCTAAAACAAAATAATTTCCAGCTAGAATGAGAAATAAAAATGTCCACCCTGCGTGTAGCTGTGGACAGAAGGGAAATGAACGATGGTTAGTCCGCGCAGGATACCCGGTGTAGTTGGCCAGTTGGGAGAGTGAAAACACAGGTGGAAGGGTTCTAAAAATATGTGGGGTTATTGTATAGGTTACCTCCACTAAAAAGCCCCCGGGAATGTCTATACGTATCTGCGTATATACAACCGCGCGAGAACACAGACCTGTATACACACACACACGCATATATATATATATATATATACACCCATATATACACACACACCCATATATATATATATGTAAATATATGTATATACACCCATATATACACATACATACGTATATGCATATATACGACCATACCCGTACGTGTGCGTACACATGCATGTGAATAAGTGCGGATACAGCATAGATACACAGAAGTGTCCACGCCTAGGTCCGTGTGCATACACAAAGCATAATGAATCATCATCATTATCAAGTACCAAGCCTGCTGGCGTAGATGATCATGTCTCTCTACAACTTTTAATCACGACAGTTATTTATCCTTTCTGTTGTTGATCTTCTGCCAAACCATTCTCTGTCAGCCAGCTGTCTGGTATCTTTTCTCTATGCTTCCCTCTATCTCTTTGTCCCTCAATTTTTCTAGTTGTTACACTATATTTTAGTTGTTCTCTTCTCATTACATGGCCCAAAAAAATGATGATTGTTTCTTCCTAATAGTGGAAAGTAGTTCTTTTTGCTTAGGCCTCTTTCAGAAAGTTTTCATTACTCTTCTTAGCTGTCCATGGTATTCTCAACATTCTTCTGTAAAACCACATTTCTACAGACTCCAGTGATTTTCTTATCCTGTTTTGTTGTCCTATTGTCCATGATTCACATCCATATGTTGTTAAAACTGTTTCTATATAACATTTGCAAACTGTTTTTCATGTTTCTGTTGTCAAAAATGGATTGCATAATATCTTCCTCATTTTTTGGAAAGCTGCTTTTGTCTGAGCTAATCTGTATCTCACCTCTGTTGTACACCTACCATCTGAGGTTAACATTGTTCCCAGATATTTATATTCATTTATCTGTTTTAATATTGTTCCACTTGTCTTTTTTTTTTTTTTTTTGCACTGAGGTGATGTCTTTTTCTTTGTTGTTACCATTACTTCTGTCTTTTTATTCCTTTATTTTTACTTTTTTTCACTATAATGCCTGACATTTCTTGTAACTCTTTTTCACTCTTAGCGATTAAGACTGTATCATCAGCATACCTTAGATTATTTATATTATGACCTCCAATTGTTATTCCAGGCAAGCCCTTTATGGATATTCAAATAATCTCACTATACATATTAAACAAATCTGGTGACAGCACACAACCTTGCATAA
Source organism: Megaustenia siamemsis (assembly GCA_032433765.1). NCBI lineage: Eukaryota > Metazoa > Mollusca > Gastropoda > Stylommatophora > Ariophantidae > Megaustenia > Megaustenia siamemsis. The sequence goes on along the minus strand of JAVIAB010000092.1, from coordinate 127,963,492 downwards.
CACCCTGTTTTATTTGTTGAAACATTCCCAATTGGTTTCCAGTTCTTGTGGCCGCTGTTTGTTGTCAGTACATGTTCTCTATTATTCTTAGATCTTTGTTGTCTACGTTTATGCTGTCTAAAATTTTGATTATTTTTTGGTGCTTTACTTTGTTAAATGCTTTAGTATAATCTATGAAACAGAGGTATAGATCTGATTTCATCTGTATGGCTCTTTCTACTAAATATCGTATGATGTATATGGCATTGTTTGTTCCTTTATCTCTAACAAAACCACACTGTTCATCACTAATTTCTGGACTGATTTTGTTTCGCACTCGTCCAATGATGATCCTTCGTAATATCTTAGTCATACGACTCATAAGGCTTATTGTGCGATGATCATCGCATTCAATCACACCAGATTTCTTTGGTAGGGCTATGAATATTGATTTGAGCATGTCGTCTGGTATATATCCGGCGTTGTAGATATTTAAGATATCATTCAATTTTTTGTTATTATTTCTACTCCAAAATCACCCATGGCTTCAATCTCTTCTTTAGTTACATTATCTGGTCCAGGAGCTTTTCCTGCTTTCATATTGCGCAAGGCGTCTTCGACTTCTTCTTTGAGTACTTCTGGTCTTCTGAATTACCCTTAATATTTACGTCTGTTCGTTCATCATTATAAAGATCTTTAATGTATTCTGTCCATCGTTCCCTTAATCTTTCTTGTTCAATCAACAGTTCTCCTTCCTTTGATCTTAAACATCCAGTTTTTTATTGCGTTTTTCTTCCTGTTAATTCCTCAATTTGTTTGTATATAGCTTTGGCATCTCCTTTTTGTTGCATTACAATCTCTTTGCATCTCTATTTTAGCCATGCTTCTTTTGCTTCATAGCATTTTATTACAATTTCATTATTTAATCTCTTATACTCATCTTTATTTTCTTTATTTCTTCTTCTTGTATCCATAAGCTGCAAAATGTCATTTGTCATCCATTTCTTTCTTGAATTTGTCCTCACTGGTGGTATGAACTCTTGATGTTTATTGCATTTATTTTTTTAGCATTTCCCACTGTTCATCAATGCTTTGTATCTTCTCTATTGCGTTGTATCTTCTCTATTGCACAAAGAATAGACCAGAAGAATACAGAGTACTCGAAAAGAGTGAGATGTCTCAAAGTATTCACTAAGAATATGTAAAGGGTAAGGCACGGTGCAGTGCAGGTGAAAAGGGTATCGCCTTACACAAGGTAAGCAGCCCAGACACAAGAAATATAGAGGACAGCCGAAGTGTCGCAGTGTGGTCTAGTAGAGGAGAGCTGTGAATAGCATAGCATGTGCGTATACTAATGTGTCCATACATGAGCAAAATAGTAGAATATGCAAGAGGGAAGGAGCATCTACTGTGAAAAAATGTGTATGAGTGTGATACATTCATGCCTCGTGGGGTCAGCGAATTCAATTGGACTACAAGGTGATTCTCCAACCGGTTGCGGTCGCCGGAGTAAAAAAAAAAAAGTAAAGCACCCCCGTCACACCAAGTGGCGATTAGGGAATATGGTGTTAGTGACCATCAATTTTACAGACCTTCGGCACATGATTTTTGGGGTAATGTGGTCGGTATTACGCCCGTGCCGCTTTACTTTCCCAGAAAAAAAAAATCCGGTACCCATTAAAGGCTGGGTGAACCGGAAGCCGTCGGTTGGGTTCGAGCCCTACCTCTTGTCCTTTGTAGTCCAGTTCACTAACCACTGACCTATCGCGGCCCCCGGTCGCCGGAGTGGCAAAGGACAATACCAGTGATACGGATGCCGTTTTTGCTCTTGTGGTCTGAGAAATTCAAATGGGACGCTAAGTGAAACCATCCTTGTTCTCGAACCGCCCGTTAAGGAATAAGACAGAGTCGGTACGGAGCTCATAAAAATACTGTTACGTCTACAGGGTACGGTACTCAACTATTTATGGTCGGAGCGAAGGAGATCAAAATATCTTTCAAATTATTGCCGCATTTGGAGGCGGCCATCACGGAAAAGTAGACGAGCGGTGGGATCAGAGTGGAAACTGGAGCGGTAAGAGTTGAGTGTTCTCACAGCAGCTAACTTGTGAAGATGAGTAATGTGCTCTCAGAGGAAGGGCGGTTGGAAGGAGTGAGTGCCTGATGATGAGAGATAAGGAGGACCCGTTTAAAGGCAGATTGGGGGAGGAATCTGTATAAAGCCGGCGGCTCAAGAAGCTTAACATAAGGTGAGGAATAATAGAACAAAGAAGTATGTGTTAGCACTCGGAAAAATTGACAGACAAACAACAATAGAAAAAAACGAAGAACAATATATGGTCCGAAGTGGGATCGAACCCGTACTCAGTGGCACCGCGCCTTGCCACGAGAAGCCGAACGCTTGGCACACTACCACGCAGCCAACTAAAAAATTGGCTATTGCAGTAGTGTCTTACACGATGACGTTCTCAATGACTATAGCATAGGGTAACGATCACAGACCGGAAATAAATTGTATATTTGTACTTTCCTATTAATGCAAGTATCTCCCAGTAGGGCTGAATACTTGTGTTGTAGACAAACATTTATTGGACGAAACAGCACGAATAGTAGTTCCCAGTGATTATATACTGGGTACAAATAATAATACATAAATATTATTATATGGGGAACTTCCGAGGCGATAATAGGGAATAATAGAACAAAGAAGTATGTGTTAGCACTCGGAAAAATTGACAGACAAACAACAATAGAAAAAAACGAAGAACAATATATGGTCCGAAGTGGGATCGAACCCGTACTCAGTGGCACCGCGCCTTGCCACGAGAAGCCGAACGCTTGGCACACTACCACGCAGCCAACTAAAAAAACCACTTTTAAACGTGAGATTCTTTGTTACTGTAACTTTTCCCAGCGGTTCGAGAACAAGGATGGTTTCACTTAGCGTCCCATTTGAATTTCTCAGACCACAAGAGCAAAAACGGCATCCGTATCACTGGTATTGTCCTTTGCCACTCCGGCGACCGGGGGCCGCGATAGGTCAGTGGTTAATAAAAAACCACTTTTTAGTTGGCTGCGTGGTAGTGTGCCAAGCGTTCGGCTTCTCGTGGCAAGGCGCGGTGCCACTGAGTACGGGTTCGATCCCACTTCGGACCATATATTGTTCTTCGTTTTTTTCTATTGTTGTTTGTCTGTCAATTTTTCCGAGTGCTAACACATACTTCTTTGTTCTATTATTCCCTATTATCGCCTCGGAAGTTCCCCATATAATAATATTTATGTATTATTATTTGTACCTTAACATAAGGTGACCATGTTGGAGGAAACCCTTACTATCTGGACAGTGTCTTCCACTCATTGTGGCCAGTTTTCCCTCCTATGTCAAAGACACGAACCATGGCTTGAGAATCTTATCTTTCGTCTCTCTTTTCCGTGATCGCTCATAACGACTTTCCGTCCTCGACGCTTGTTTCCTTTACAAGATGTATCCTCACTCCGGTGGCCTCCTGAATGTTTTCACCACATCCATCTATAGTTGTACTAAGGCTTGCGGGCTGAAAGCGAAATCCCGAAATCACCCGAAGCTTGTGACGACTTCAGCTATGGTAACTATAGACGACTGACGTAATTTTACTCACAATCGCCGCTGCCCACAATGCTGAAAACGTCAGAAACTGAGTGATTCCTTCCAGGCCGCGGACCTTATAATACTATATAGGTGGCTGTGGTTTTTATATAGCCCAATTTTTTTTTCACAGATTGACTGTCTAGAACTAAGGGTAGACACGGTTTGTATCTAGAACATCAACAAGTATTTGTTTGACCTTTGTTTCCCTAAAGTATTTTTTTTCAACCTTAATTTCCAAGGGTCCCTTAGATGGATGAGAAATTAAGCGTTACCACAATGAGACGATAGACAGTCAAGTACTCGGCGACACACTTTGATGTTGTCACTTCATTCAGTCATCCCACCCATCCTTCCTAGCAGTTACATCGTCTATTCGTGTCAGTGTTGTAAGGTAAGCGGGGATGTGTGTTGAGTTTAATGCATAAATCACCTAAGATCTATGTTACGGGTCATCTTTTACCGCTACATTTGTTTCTAACTTGATTTTATTCTCCATTGTACAGTGGTATTTAGTCCTATAAAATAAACATAAAATTGTATTGAGCAGTTAGGCTAACAGAACTGTTGACTATTCTACATTTCCCTGTAAAGTGGCAATCAACGCAATATTATGTCTCCTGACTTTGTATGTACATATATTTCACGTTGCTTATTTTGAGGCAAGATGATGGCATATGAAGAAGAGCGTCCAGGGTTCGAATAACGCCACAGGAAGTAACAATTTTTTTCTCTTGGATTCGAAGATTCTTTGTTACTGTAACTTTTCCCAGCCTCTGGAAAAGGAAAACACTAAATTTCGCTCTCTTGGCCAACGGCGAAAATATAGGAGGCCCCGTGTGCACTTTGTTTTTGGCAGTTGAAAGATCATAACGGGTAGGTTAAAAGGCCACTCCCCGGGCAAAAATTGTTAGAAATCTAACCAAAAGGTTGCAAGGCCATTCAACAAAGTTAATGCACGTGGGCCAGGGTTCTCAGTATTTCAAAGTGAAGATTGGAGAACCTATGAATGGGTGAGATGATCCTAACGTTAACATATTTCACTTGCGTAATCTTCACCTCTTGATTGAAAATGTGACTAAAAAAAATGACATGGACAGAGGATTGTGTACCTAACACTTTCTGAGTGAATAATATAACTGACATCCTGTTTGAATGTCTCTTTAGTGTTACATCAACCGTCAACATTTGTCCAAAGTTTGAATGTTTCTCTCTTGAGTGTGACATCAACTGTCAACATTTGTTCAAAGTTTGAATGTCTCTCTTGAGTGTGACATCAACTGTCAACATTTGTTCAAAGTTTGAATGTCTCTCTTGAGTGTGACATCAACTGTCAACATTTGTTCAAAGTTTGTAAATTTTAGAACCAATTTATAATACCATTCTTCTTTTGCGTTTGAGTCTTTTGATTATGTGAGATTAACTCTGTCCTGTTTCATGATGTAAAGGTAGGATTAACATCACAAAATCAGATGAGCCAGTCGCATGATCAGTGCTCAGATACCAATATGTATTTGTGAGTGTGTCCTGATTTTCCCTTAAACCTGCCTCACCGCTGACACACACTGTCCCCTCCAGGCTGGATCTTGGTCAGCTGATCTACTTATATTCATAACTTCTGACTTTTAAGTACTAATTTTTATTTTACACTTTCACAAGCAAACCTGGTGTGCCTGTCATCACAAGAGCTGAAAGTGGTCAGTGACTCATAGCTGACTGCTCGTGACCCAGGATAGGTGAAATCAGCACTGCTCAGATCTTACTCCACTTATTTGCAGTGCAGCAAGTAACAGACCAACTAACCTGAACAAGGGACTAGTACTAGTTACCCGCATTGCAAACCTGAGGGCTGTAAGGAAAACCCCAAAACAACCCTTGTTAACATGTTTTCACCTGTAGGAGCTATTGTCGACTTACATCATTCTACCCACAACCACCCCTGCTCGCAAAGTTCAAAACATCAAGCTAGTTAAGGGTTTTCCCTTTCAAATCACAGGCTTACTTCTATAGAATGGCAATAGTCACCAACCACTCAGAAATGCTGTGCTAATAGCAGCTGGCTGTAAACCATAACATACAGCATCTACTCTCAGTATAGAATGGCAATAGTCACCAACCACTCAGAAATGCTGTGCTAATAGCAGCTGGCTGGAAACCATAACATACAGCATCTACTCTCAGTATAGAATGGCAATAGTCACCAACCACTTAGAAATGCTGTGCTAATAGCAGCTGGCTGTAAACCATATACAGCATCTACTCTCAGTACAGAATGACAATAGTCACCAACCACTCAGAAATGCTGTGCTAATAGCAGCTGGCTGTAAACCATAACATACAGCATCTACTATCAGTATAGATTGGCAATAGTCACCAACCACTCAGAAATGCTGTGCTAACAGCAGCTGGCTGTAAACCATAACATACAGCATCTACTCTCAGTATAGAATGGCAATAGTCACCAACCACTCAGAAATGCTGTGCTAACATCAGCTGGCTGTAAACCATAACATACAGCATCTACTCTCAGTATAGAATGGCAATAGTCACCAACCACTCAGAAGTGCTGTGCTAATAGCAGCTGGCTGTAAACCATAACATACAGCATCTACTCTCAGTATAGAATGGCAATAGTCACCAACCACTCAGAAGTGCTGTGCTAATAGCAGCTGGCTGTAAAACATAACATACAGCATCTACTCTCAGTACAGAATGGTAATAGTCACCAACCACTCAGAAATGCTGTGCTAATAGCAGCTGGCTGTAAACCATAACAAACAGCATCTACTCTCATAGAATGGCAATAGTCACCAACCACTCAGAAATGCTGTGCTAATAGCAGCTGGCTGTAAACCATAACATACAGCATCTACTCTCAGTATAGAATGGCAATAGTCACCAACCACTCAGAAATGCTGTGCTAATAGCAGCTGGCTGTAAACCATAACATACAGCATCTACTCTCAGTATAGAATGGCAATAGTCACCAATCACTCAGAAATGCTGTGCTATTAGCAGCTGGCTGTAAACCATAACATACAGCATCTACTCTCAGTCAACGTCCCTTTAGTAGATGATGAAGTCAGTGGGTGAACGAACAAAGCAGTACATTTTCATTAATTAGTTTAATCGTCTACAAAAGTGGTTCATTCAATGAATTATGTTATGAGTCAAATGGTTCCAGTTATCTGTGATAGGAGCCGCGATAGCTCAGTGGTTAGTGAACTGGACTACAAAGGACAAGAGGTAGGGTTTGATCTGAACCGACGGCTTCTGGGTTCACACAGCCTTTACTGGGTAGCGGATTTTTTCTGGGAAAGTAAAGGGCCACGGGTGTAATACTAACCTCATTACCCCAAAAATCATGTGCCGAAGGTCTGTAAAATTTATGGTCACTAACACCATATTACCTATACGCCACTTGGCGTGACGGGGGTACTTTACTACTTTTTACAAATCTGTGATAGGTTTGTCTCTAACAAATTGTTGTATCACGTGGACACAGTCAATGGAGATAGTTGCACGAGTTCATGACAGATGGTGAGAAGTTGTCAAAGTAAGGCATTTAAAAAATGTAGTGGAAAGATACTCCACTTTCACTTGGTTGAATAATAAAATAACTTGAGAAGTCAGATGCTGTTATTCTGTGCAATCTTTGCCTTATTAAAGCTGGCACTGTTCTATAAGTGGTGCTATAGTGCAATGTCTTATGACACCAGAAGGTCTTTTATAATAAATTGCAGAGTGTAACAGGTTTTGTGTCTCTCCACTTTTCTGCCTGACAAATTAACTCACACTCCATCTAGCATTGGCTGATAAATTAACTCACATTCAATCTAGCATTGGCAAGAAGTATTAAAATGTACATGTTTTGCTGCAGTGCAATCTACCATCTATTGCTGTCAGTTACAATCTAATAACACTTACAAGAAAACTTATTATTCTGTGTAGCGAGAGCACGTTAACCTTAGTGTACACTGCAATGAAATAGCAGACAAGCTCGCTGGCACTGAGAGAGTGTGGCCTTACTCTGGACAAAGAGGGCATCATCAAGTTTGTTATTCATTCCTTAAGAGAAAAGGAGGAGAATTGGTGGGACAATGATGTATATATTAAGAGACTGAGGAGTCTAATGGTAGAAGAGGGATCTGGTCGATCCAGAGTGCTTAGTGGGAAAAACAGATGTATCTATAATCAACACATTGAAGAAACAGTTTATAAACACTTTGAGAAATGTTGGGATGGGCGGTGGAGCAGATATGGGGATGCCCTGACTGCAATGAAACTGATTCCATAAATAGAACAGAATCTGTGTAGTGATTCTCTGCACTTTAACCACAGCCAAACATGAATGTTCTAGAAAATCATAATATACACAATAAACAAATCTATGTATGCACATGAACAATTTAATTTTTATAAAAGAAATATATTTAAACATGAAAGCAAATACAATGATGCAAATTTAAATAAACACGAACAACATATTTTCAGTTCAATGACAACTAATTCATCTGTAGTAACTAAAGTCAATTTTGTATTTACTGTTAGCAGATTCAAATGCCTCAGGAAAATATTTCATACCCATACAATGAATCAAGACTAGTACAGAAATAAGAAAAATGACAGCATTCAAAAATATCATCTATAACCAGGAGAAAAAGGTGGTCATATGTTGTGTGATGATAAGAGACAAGAAAATCACAAAGAAGGTCCTTAAATGGGAACCAAAGGATAAAAGAAAAAGAGGCAGACCTAGAGAAACACTAGAACAAACACAGATGTGAGAGGCAACAACAGCAGGCCTAAGTTCCTTCACTGAGATAAGAGTGACTTGCCAGAACAGGGACGCATGGTGAGATACAATGTGGGTCCTATGGTGAGATACAATGTGGGTCCTATGGTGAGATACAATGTGGGTCCTATTTAAGATATGAAACTTGATAACAAAGATTGCCAGATATAGAAAGTCTGGAACTTCTGCCCTTTGTGTCATCTTCGGCTCAAAAGCATGATGGATAGGTAGAAACAACTACTTTACCTGGGATAAACTTTTAAGGATCTAGTCTATTTAAACATTTGGCATATGTGTTATGATGGTTTTTAAAATTTGCTGGTTTTTTAAATATTGAAATGTGACCTCCATGTTTTACATTAAAAGGTTGTGAACTAAAGAAATTAAGGTGACACCTATGAAGGCCAGCAGTAACTTTCTTTCTATTAATTTGTAAAAGTAACAAGCAAATTAAATGAAGATTAACAAATAAATGCTGATTAGCTTTAATGCCAACTTGGCAAAGTGATTACTGTACTTGTCTACTGACCAGATAAGTCTGGTTCAATTCTAAATTTTTTTTTTCAATATTTATTTTTTACTTTTTAAAAAAAAATATAACTTTGGAGCTGGTCAGTGTCTGAAAATGGACAGGAGAGATTTTATCTGGTAAATTAAGGTAGCCTGGTGTGTTGCTGTCCATATCATCCATAAATGTGCCCACAGTTTAGGAACAATATAGACACTAACACCACATCAATAATTAATGTCACAAACAGTGACTTTATGAGTTGTCTTTATGTTTTTTATCACTATTTCAAAAGAGTATATTCCCGTAGAAGAGCAAGATAATACACAGTGTGCTTCCTGGACCAGAATGAGAAATTATCAACAATACAAAAATGAACTAATTATTTTATTATGTAGGAGCTCATAAAGGATCCGCGATAGCTCAGTGGTTAGTGAACTGGACTACAAAGGACAAGAGGTCAGGTTTGATCCTATTGACGGCTTCCAAGTTCACACAGCCATTAATGGGTACCGGATTTTTTCCCTGGGAAAGTAAAGCGGCACGGGCATGATATCGACCACATTACCCCAAAAATCATGTGCCGAAGGTTTGTAAAAAATTATGGTCACTAAAACCATATTCCCTATACGCCACTTGGCATGAAGGGGCTCATTACTTTTTTTTAAAAAATGAGCTCATAATTGCTCCATATTTAAAGAACAAATGGAAAAAGAAAGATCAAGGCAGTAATCATTTTCCGCAAACTGCCAAAGAAAATTCTTAGAATAACTTGGTCATAAAATTACGGAATTAAAAACAAATTAACAAGTATAGCCAAGAGGAAATGCACAATAGGTAACAGAGAAATGCTGAAGTAGTATAGCTACATGCTGAGACAAGATCTTAAAACCATCACACTCAGATGAGATACAGGGCCCACCACAATAACTTCATTAAAGAAAAGTCTACATAAAAAGGCAGAGATGACAACAGAATTCAGTGGTGGCAATGATGCACAATATATTCCAGACTTTGTGGAGGATGGTTTTGGAGCAAGCAATGAGAAGAGAGTTAAAAAAAAAAAATTATCCAACAAGGGATCACAAAATATGTTTTGTTGGTCCACAATAAAAAAAAAAAATTCTGAAATACTTAAAAAAAAAAATGTAAAAGGGACTGATTAACAGCACAAATGACATGATGAAAAATATCAAGTCAACTTCACAACGCTAGGTTTAAAGTTTTCTCATATCTTTTTTTTTTCCTCTCCACTTTCATACAAGCACAATATGCACAGTTCTAGTTAAGCTCTTCTGACAACCTTAATCATAGACATGAGATTCAATTATAATTATAAAGCTTCTTTGTTGATGTCAATCCATCTTGCTCTTGGTTTAACACTAGCTCTGCATCCTTTTTTCATTCTATAATATATGCCTTATACAGCATGGAAGAAAGCCATGGTAGTATAGTTGTGACCAAGGCTATGCAGGTTTGAATGCCAGGAGCTGTACCTAAGATTTGCATACAAAAAACTCCTGTAGTTCACCCAGCCACTAGATAGAAAGAGGATTAAAAGTTTGCACTCTGGGAATGTTGAGGAATGCCACTTTTGCTGTAGAGTTCATGCTGAAAGTGATACTAGTCAGAAGTTTCTGTTGCTAGGCAGGAGAGTGTTATAAGGCATTGCTACCATTTCTATGATACAACATCACATCTCATGCCCTTTTAAAAAAATATACTTTCTACAGAGTGGAATCACTCTAGGCAGACAAATCATTTTACATATTGTCTCTGCATATAGTTTAAGATTGCCAAACCTTTCTCTTGTACTGTCTTTATTTTTTCTGTTATAAAAATTTAAATTACAGGTTACTATTAAACTAGTAATATGATTAACCAGAAGCCACAACAGTAATAAAATAATTTCAAATAATGTTCAATATATAAATAAGAATGCAGCAATGACCACAGGCACTTGACAGATATGACAAATATCACCAGTTTTGTAAGATCTTAATTTAAAAAAAAAAAAAAAAAACATGATTTTTTTAAAAAAACTGATGATGTAAGTAGAAGAAAAAAACAACTGTAATAAAAAAAGAAATACAATCCCTTTGTTCAGTTATCTTAATATAAAAACAGCCTAATAACTAGCCAATTTTTCTATTAGTCTTTTGTGTCTGAATCTAGGCATTATTTTCAAGGAGCATTTTTTGCGGCATAACCTTGATGTACATTTGCTTCTTTGTTCTTAAACCATTACCTATCAAGTCTAGCAAAACAACATGCATGCAAATTTTAAACACCTACTGTGGATTTTTATTTTGAAACAACATAACTAAACTGAAAAAAAAAAAAAAAATTTAATTGAAACAAAACTCCAATTTTGACATAAGGTACCTATGTCAATAAGAAAGAAAACAAGTATAATTAAATCCCTTTATGATGGAATAACATTTTAGAAAATTCTCTAAAAGTTGGACAGGTTGTTTTTAGTTTTTCTCTTTAAATTATACACTAAACCCACGACAAAATATAATACAATAAATAATAATAATCTCATTCAATACACTGATGTTATTTACCACTATTTCCAATAACAAATTATTTTTTATTAAATGTTACCATTTTTCTTGCACACTAGAGGATTAAAACATGTACAGCACAAAACACTAAAACAGCTGTATAAGAATTAACAGCAAAACAGACCAAATATGTAAACTACATTTAAACGTGGTCAAACCTTGTCTGATAACAAAATATCAAATACTCAATCATATTTATATAAACTGTTTAAAAAAGAAAAAAAAAAGTCCACCCCAATGACTTAGGGAACATAATCTGGAAAATACCAGAGATAAAGCCCTTTTCTTTGAGGGCACACACAAAAAATAAAACATGCACTGAGTTAAGAAAATGCAGAAAGAAAAAACAATGCAAAACTGACCAACATAAAAATCTAATACTGTTATGCCACAGGTGGAAACTCCAATATTTGACATAATCCATCTAACATTTGATTCTTCATCATCATAATGTACCATATCGGTTGGCATAGATGATCATGTTCTTCCACAATCTTCTATCCACAATACATCATATCAATTCTGTTGTTGACTGTCTACCATGCCATAACACCAAGCTATCTAGTATTTTCTCTTTGTCATCCGCGATCTCTCTTTCCCTGTATTTTTCCAGTTGCAACCAAGTTTATTTGATTTTTACACTTTTCATTCTATTTGATTTGCTCATTTCTTTCACTTTTCAACCAAAACCTTTATGTTTATGAACAAACCTTATATATTTTGTCTCTCGTATATGATCAGTCTTTCACTCCAAGTATTTGCAGCAACTGTGTATTTATTATGCTTCTGGTTTAATGAAATATGTTCTACATATTCTGCAGCCAAATTACTGTATTTGTGGAATTTCAAAAACTGTATTTCTTTATGCCTAATATTTATCAACTTTAATTAAACCTATACCATCAACTATATCAAGCAACAACAAAGCTATCAATAAAATCTAATTATCTTCATTTTGCTTACTTATTATTCTCAAAAGGAATATCTGTCTCATGTTAACTGTTATTTATTGACACTATTTGACTTTCAAATATACAATTCTTAGCTACTTTTCTTGTAAGCTGTAAGAAGCATTTCTATTGTTTCTGGTTTAAGAAATTTCAAACAATCAAGCTGATTCCAAGCTTTACAGTGACACATTCTATCAAAGAAAACAAATGTCATTACTCAGATAACTCAAACTGAGTTTCAATAATTTTAAATTTATAATCAACATTAGGATTTATTAATTAAAAAAAAAAAAACTTAAATGTTTCTTCCTTTCTCTCTCAAGATAATCTACAGGTCTGCCAGAGACATCAAACTGTTCAGACAGCTTTTTCCTCCTAACTGGATCAGTTTTTTATTTTTGAAAACACCGACCAATATTCCCTTTTCCCATGTTTTGGGGTATTATTTAAAACTTTAATTTCCTTTAATAAACTTACCAATATTATGATGTAATACATTTAAAATGTCTCCATACATTTTTGTTAACTTTCCTAGCAGAGTTTATTAAAATCTTTAAACATCTTCCATCTCTCCAAGCTCAAGATCTGTATTTAGCCTACTACTATCTGGCTCATTACTACTAAGACAGGATTGCATGGAACCTTCCTCGTGTAACTTTTCCCTGTCAATGACAACCCCACTAGCAAGTTCTCTTTGTTTCTTCAAGATTGCTTCTCTCGCTCTGGCGATAGCAACAGAAATATCCTCCCCGTCATCTTCATCAACATCCTCATCTTGTCCATCGGAAGAATCATCTTTGGGTTCTGGAGTTGCTGGTCGTTCTGGCAGGTCTGTGTTTTCAAACTCACTATTGCTGTCAAGAGCATTTAAGACTTCTAGGTCTTCAGTTGGTGCCGGAGTCTCAGTCCTGTCAATGTCCATGCGTCTCCTTAATTTTCTCTTCCTTGCAGCCTTTTTTCTATAACAAAGAAAACAAAAAGTTACCTTCACACAGCAGTCATAGTGTTTATTGTGAATTATGAATTGTTTTTAAATCAACTTCACCTCACTCTGGACAACTTCACACAAGTCATAGTGCATATTGTTAATGGTTAACAGTAAGGAGCTCAAGGTTTGCAACCTGTGGTCACTGCAGCATGGTCAGCAGTCCAAGACCACATGATGACTTTCAAGTCGGTAGAAAGAGCCTGAGTCAAAACAGGCCAGCAAAGCAGGCAGCTAACAGAGGGCAGCAAAGCAGGTTAGCTAACAGAGGCCAGTAAAGAAGGCTAGCTAACACAGGGCAGCAAAGCAGGCTAGCTAACAGAGGCCAGCAAAACAGGCTAGCTAACAGAGGCCAGCAAAACAGGCTAGCTAACACCAGGGCAGAATTGTGTGTTCCCCTGCAGTCTGCTGATATAAAAAGACCTAATTGATTACTCACAAATTGCCAGCATGTATTGTTAATGGTGAATGGTTTGCAGAGTTAACTCACTGCACACAGAACAGTCCTAATATTTAAAACCCATTTTCAGAGAATTGCAAAGAATATTTATACTGATGACTCATTTTGATTACTGATTAAACATATTCTGCATCGATCTCACCAATTTCTTAATCCCGTCCCCAATCCAAACATTACTCAAGGATTCCTGTAGAATCAAGCTAGATAGAATCGTCATTTAGTTTTCTCATAAAAATTATACTCAATGACTGATTTGAAGTAAATCAAGATACAGACACAGACAATATCAATAAAATTATAATTATTGTGGCTGTAAGAGGAGTGAGAACCAGAACTTTTCATATCTTTCAACACTCTAAAGGGAATAAAAGGGAAAAAAAAAGAAGACTGAGAGACTTCAGCATTTCCCATGTTTAAGTTAAATGTCAAGAAAAAGCATTCAACAGAGTAATCAGAGAACGACTATGGGGCATACTAACAACATACGCTGTAAGCCAGTAACAGAAGTGTCGTTTTGACGCATTGGCCGCTGCTCTTTAATTTAACACATCTATCAGATGGTAGTCTTTCACTCTTGCCTCGGCCAGTCGCCACTCACACCGTCAGCCTCCCCATATTATCACACTTTCCGGGGTGCGCGTTGAATCGGGGCGACTTTGACCAGCTGATCACTTCTGTGCTCGGTCGTCTAACTCATGCCTTGATTTCTTGTAGCTTCCTGCTGACCGGTCATGAATGAACAAACTTTTAACTTGGGGAGCTGACATTACCATGTTCCAGTGATCTTAGTATTCTGGTTGTGGTTATTATTGTTGTGCCGCGACAATGTCAGACTGTTTAATAATCTCCCCTAAGTTCGGTTACGCTTGGCACGATCTGAAACTGTGGAACACACAACAAGACTTCACTTGTAAGATAAACTGGCTTTATTACAGTCCATATTCCTGGGCGCCGAACTTCAACATTTTACACACTATACTGACCATACTGACTGGACTTATGGTCACACACACACACGCACGTTGCCCAGCAGCAATGTTATTCGCGGCTGGGCTCTAGTTTTAAACACGTGACTACCTAACCTACTGTGAACTTTTCCCCACTGAATAGCTCATTCTATCTATATCTATCTATCATCCTTTTGAGCCGAAGACGGCACATAGGGCAGAACCACAATCTCAAAAAACAGAAACATTGTATGCCAGAATGGCACATATTGCAGAGATCACTGCTTCCAAAACTTATGGCTCTGTTTCCATAACAATACTTTTTACAATGACAGCTTGTCAAGCCATCGATCAACCTCCTTAGTCGCCTCTTACGACATGCCTGGAAAGTCACAGTGTCACTATTCTTTACTTCCCTCATAATGAGGCCCTGGTAACACACAGGAATAGCTCATTGCTTATAATTTATTGTCGATCACTTCTGAAAAAGGGTATAGAAGGGGTATGGTGGAAACAGGCTATAGCAATAGTAAGTTTGAAACAGGAGATAGCAGCGATAGGAAATTAGTGAGTGAAGGGCAGAATGTAAACAAAGGGGGGATAATTAGGAAGGAGAGCTGATAGGTGTTCAAGGGCTCGAGAAGGGAGTGAGTAAGCAAGAATCACGGGGGGGCAGGAAAAAAGCCAGAGGTGAGTGAACAAAGGAGTAAGTTGAGAAGTTAGTGTTGAGGGATCAGGTGTGCGCAAGACAGAGTGGTTAGAGTAGAGTTGGTCATTCGATTCAGAAGCGGGTTCAGATGCGGACGTCTGTAGAAATACAGTCGGTACCATGAACTAGAGAGGTTAGTGAGAAAGTTAGTAGCTATGTTAGTTGGAGGGCGACAGCCACTCAAGTTAGTTGTGTGAGTTTCCTGGAGACTGGACAGTTAGATGTGATTAGTTGTGATACTAGGTTAAGCTAGGCACAGTAGGGCTGTACTATGAATAGCAGATAAATGTTCATGTTACAAATATTTGCAAGGACTTGATTGTGAATCAGGTGGGTACAGCATTATGAGATTTAGGAGATCTGTGTGATCGCATACATAGGAAGATTAAATATAAATCGTTCCATAGAGACATTAGCAGAGCTTGGAGAGCTCACCACTTGTGTCGAGACGTTATTCCGATCCTGTGTGATCGCCTACATAGGGAGATATAGTCATGCATAGAATTGACTACGAAGCTGGTAGCTTCTAATAGCGCAGAGACTTTTGGGTCACTGTGAGTACTCTAGTCACAGAGGACAGATGTGTGAATTATTGTGAGTGTTCTAATTAGCATAGAGCAGAGACATGTATATTAATTGTGAGTGTTCTCACCGAAAATTCAATGAAGTAGAATAGAAATAGTCATAGAGAGAAGTGACTACGGAGCTGACAGCCTCTAACAGCGCAGAGACTTTAGACACAGTGTGAGTATTCAATTTCACCTAGAACAGATGTTGAATTATTATGAGTGTTCCACTTAGCATAGAACAGAGACTTTGAATTATTATGAGTGTTCTACTTAGCATAGAACAGAGACTTTGAACTAATTGTGAGTGTTCTCACTAGCATAGAACAGAGACGGTTGAATTAACTGTGAGTGTTTTCACTAGCATAGAGCAGAGATGGTTGAATTAATTGTGAGTAGTCTCATTAGCACAAGACAGAGATGTTGAATTAATGGTGAGTGCTAGCACTAAACAAGTGCAGAGACTGTTGTATTATTGTGAAGGTCTCACTCATGTTGAGGAGGCGAATAGTATTGTGCATTGAATGTGTTGTCAGTGCGAGAATCAAGCCGGAATGAGAGGCCACCATGAGAGTGACAGTGGACATTTTGTAAATTTCTGGGGATGGATTGTTGTGTTTAGTAAACGTTGAATTGTTGACTTCCATGGTGTTGAAACATGCTTGGCAATGCTAGCTGTGTTCTTATTGTCTTGTCCTGACGACGAACGGATTAGGGTTGTCCTGACCCATAGATTGAACAGCGCGAAGTACTTCTAACGATCAACAGGCAGTCAAGTCGTTTTGGCCAGCGCAACCGGCTGGTGTCCAAGAAGCTGGTAGGATTCATAAGGGGCTCAGATCTCCACGAGCTTCTGTCCAGCTATCCACAGAGGAAAGTCGAAGGAGAGTCAGACCGCCATTAGCGGTGTGACGTGTTCTAAAGGTCAAGCAGGGAGATGGCTCAAAATGTAGTGAGCTGTCTGTGTGCATCTTCCGTGTAAGGTGTATAGGAGGCAAGGCTTGGCAAGTCCTTCCAAAAGTGAAGCAGAGAACCAGTCAAGTCAATGCGGGCAAGGGGAACTTGCCTACGACACTTCCTACGGTCCATATCGGCAGTGAAGGAGCGTCACAGGCGAGGCAAGGCCTACGTCCACCACGTGTAGTGGTACATAGTGGGCATTGATGTGGTGTTCACCATGTCGCACTAGTGCATAAAGTACAGGGCAGGCTTCCGGGAGAAGTCTTTTCAAATCGTGTGATCACTCCTTACTGTGTTAATAAACCTGCTACATTATAGGTTAAAAGCCTGCTACATTTTTGGTCAATGGCCAACGTTAGGTCAAAGACAGGCAAGTGAGACACAGTGGTAGCAAAGCGGGGAGAAAATTCAAAGGATCTTCAAAAGTGTGTTACTAGTTAATTAAGTAGTATATTAATTAGCGAGTGAAAGGAGAGTGGAAGGAGTATTGAGTGAGAGATATTAAAGAGAAGTGTAAAGAGTGTAAAGTGTGTGGCCACACGTTTAAAGAAGAAAAAAAAAATAGTGAACAGGAGGTTAATACGAATACGAGAGAACAGGAAAAGGGGCAAAGAGAGAAAAAATATGGAAGCAGTAATGAAAGTGAAGAAGAACAAGGGGAAAGTAGTGAAGAGGAGGGAAACAGCACAGAAGAGGATCCACCGTATAGGAACACGAGGAGTCAGTGTAGAAGAAGACAAGAACGAAGGGTACAAAGAGAAAGGCAAACGCCGTCAGAAGAGGAAGACATGCCAATACCAGAAAGACGACTAAGATTAAACCAAAGACAACAAGAAGGGGAAAGGCAAGAGGAAACAAGAGAAAAACAAGTGGGAGGAAGGATGGAGAAGGAGACGCAGCAGAATAGAAGCGTCGTTAGGAAGAGACAGGGGAGGTGGTCGTCAGGAGAATCACCAGAAGAAAAAAAAAATAGAGAACAGGAGAGTGAACAGTGGGAGAGTGAAGAGAGTTACCAAACAACAGAAGAGAGAAGCCAAGAAATGATAGGGGAGGTAGAGTAGAGGACATAGAAAAGGAGGATATAGTAGAGAGGAGCAACCTCCAGAAGTTCTGTAGGGGCCCTATCAGAAATTGTGGAGGAGGCTCCGATGAGGGTAGAGGAAATCCAGGATAGCAGTTGAAGAGGAGGGGGTGTAAATAAGAAGGGAATGAGAGTTAAAGAGTTATTAGAGGTGGTTAAATAACTCGGAGAAGGTATAAGGCAGTGAAAAAGGGTATAGAAGGGGTATGGTGGAAACAGGCTATAGCAATAGTAAGTTTGAAACAGGAGATAGCAGCGATAGGAAATTAGTGAGTGAAGGGCAGAATGTAAACAAAGGGGGATAATTAGGAAGGAGAGCTGATAGGTGTTCAAGGGCTCGAGAAGGGAGTGAGTAAGCAAGAATCACGGGGGGCAGGAAAAAAGCCAGAGGTGAGTGAACAAAGGAGTAAGTTGAGAAGTTAGTGTTGAGGGATCAGGTGTGCGCAAGACAGAGTGGTTAGAGTAGAGTTGGTCATTCGATTCAGAAGCGGGTTCAGATGCGGACGTCTGTAGAAATACAGTCGGTACCGTGAACTAGAGAGGTTAGTGAGAAAGTTAGTAGCTATGTTAGTTGGAGGGCGACAGCCACTCAAGTTAGTTGTGTGAGTTTCCTGGAGACTGGACAGTTAGATGTGATTAGTTGTGATACTAGGTTAAGCTAGGCACAGTAGGGCTGTACTATGAATAGCAGATAAATGTTCATGTTACAAATATTTGCAAGGACTTGATTGTGAATCAGGTGGGTACAGCATTATGAGATTTAGGAGATCTGTGTGATCGCATACATAGGAAGATTAAATATAAATCGTTCCATAGAGACATTAGCAGAGCTTGGAGAGCTCACCACTTGTGTCAAGACGTTATTCCGATCCTGTGTGATTGCCTACATAGGGAGATATAGTCATGCATAGAATTGACTACGAAACTGGTAGCTTCTAATAGCGCAGAGACTTTTGAGTCACTGTGAGTACTCTAGTCACAGAGGACAGATGTGTGAATTATTGTGAGTGTTCTAATTAGCATAGAGCAGAGACATGTATATTAATTGTGAGTGTTCTCACCGAAAATTCAATAAAGTAGAATAGAAATAGTCATGGAGAGAAGTGACTACGGAGCTGACAGCCTCTAACAGCGCAGAGACTTTAGACTCAGTGTGAGTATTCAATTTCACCTAGAACAGATGTTGAATTATTATGAGTGTTCCACTTAGCATAGAACAGAGACTTTGAATTATTATGAGTGTTCTACTTAGCATAGAACAGAGACTTTGAACTAATTGTGAGTGTTCTCACTAGCATAGAACAGAGACGGTTGAATTAACTGTGAGTGTTTTCACTAGCATAGAGCAGAGATGGTTGAATTAATTGTGAGTAGTCTCATTAGCACAAGACAGAGATGTTGAATTAATGGTGAGTGCTAGCACTAAACAAGTGCAGAGACTGTTGTATTATTGTGAAGGTCTCACTCATGTTGAGGAGGCGAATAGTATTGTGCATTGAATGTGTTGTCAGTGCGAGAATCAAGCCGGAATGAGAGGCCACCATGAGAGTGACAGTGGACATTTTGTAAATTTCTGGGGATGGATTGTTGTGTTTAATAAACGTTGAATTGTTGACTTCCATGGTGTTGAAACATGCTTGGCAATGCTAGCTGTGTTCTTATTGTCTTGTCCTGACGACGAACGGATTAGGGTTGTCCTGACCCATAGATTGAACAGCGTGAAGTACTTCTAACGATCAACAGGCAGTCAAGTCGTTTTGGCCAGCGCAACCGGCTGGTGTCCAAGAAGCTGGTAGGATTCATAAGGGGCTCAGATTTCCACGAGCTTCTGTCCAGCTATCCACAGAGGAAAGTCGAAGGAGAGTCAGACCGCCATTAGCGGTGTGACGTGTTCTAAAGGTCAAGCAGGGAGATGGCTCAAAATGTAGTGAGCTGTCTGTGTGCATCTTCTGTGTAAGGTGTATAGGAGGCAAGGCTTGGCAAGTCCTTCCAACAGTGAAGCAGAGAACCAGTCAAGTCAATGCGGGCAAGGGGAACTTGCCTACGACACTTCCTACGGTTCATATCGGCAGTGAAGGAGCGTCACAGGCGAGGCAAGGCCTACGTCCACCACGTGAGAACATAGTGGGTACATAGTGGGCATTGATGTGGTGTTCACCATGTCGCACTAGTGCATAAAGTACAGGGCAGGCTTCCGGGAGAAGTCTTTTCAAATCGTGTGATCACTCTTACTGTGTTAATAAACCTGCTACATTATAGGTTAAAAGCCTGCTACACTTCTACTATCTCAACGACTCGTTACTTCTAACACAGCTACTTCCGTAGGTTCAAATACAAGACTATCTAACCTAATGTGAACTGTTCCCATTGAACAGCTCACTGCTTATAATTTATCGTCTATCACTTCTACTGTCTCAATGTTAACTTTGACTAATTGAGCTCGTTAAATCTTATACATCAGTGTCTAAGCTCTACTCGTGCTTGCCATACCTAGACGCATGTCCTCTTGAAAAATAGCTCTTGATTCTTTGTGTCTTGTCTTTAAATATGGATCTTCTCCTCCAATGAAAAATCACTTCCTCTAATTTCCATCCAATCTACTTAATCTACATGTCTAGTTTCGCGTCTCCCAACTCCCGCATAATCCGAGGATGACCGTCACTATTTCCTCGTGGACCTCGTATTGTCATCCCTCCATTATTTCCCGTGATTTCCGCTTTCTTGCGGCTACAAGCCAACATCTAACCAACCTAATTAAAAGTCTCCACATCAACAACAGCAGAAGGCTACACAGATCACTTAAGTTCGATCAGGAATAAGAAGGGATATGTACTATCTCCCCTATAGTTTATTACCTTCATGGACTACATTTGTGAGTTAGTCAATCCATTGGAGATTAATGAGCTTGTATTAGGAGATGATCAGGCACTAATACATGGAAAAATAGAAGCCCCACAAGAACATTTAAATAAACTTAACAGCACAGATACTCAATACAACATGAAAATCAATATCAACAAAACAGAAGTTATGAATATCACAAAAGAGAAACAGAATATCAACATAATGATGGATGGCAGACAACTAAAACAAGTGGAGGAATTTAAATATCAAGGAAGTCTAGTGACAAATGACAATTCAGAAGCAGCAGAAATAGACTCAAGATGTAACAAAGCTTGTCAAATCATCAGACAGCTATCACCACTACTATCCAAGTAAAGAATCAAGTTTTGTGCTTTTTTGTGAGCTAATCTTTCTTTCAAAAATTGCGTAAGATGCTGTCAGGAGTGCAACAGTAGTAAATAAACATCCACATAGAGATAAATACCAAATAAATTGAAAATGAAATGTAATATATGTTTTAAATAATTGTAGATGTGATATCTCAGAGGAGATTACAGCGCTTACATCTCACTCAGACAATGCCTGATTGAGATGGAATGACTGGTTGATTTTTGTAACGTTTCCTAATCTCACAGTAGGGAGACCAAGTGCCTAATCTTACCAAAGACAACTGATGAAATGTAGGTTTCATGTTTGAGTATGGCAGGTAAAAGTACTCTTAAGAGATAAAAGCCTTAAAGAGTGAGCTGCATGTTGTCTAGGCAATCTAGAACTAAAAATAATTCACTACATACAGATGCCATAAGCCTGAGCAACTGTGGTCTAACAAATAATGATAGCAAAGCATGTACTACAAGATTGTTTCCTGAGTGCAGTGTGTGTAGATGAGGTTTATACCAACCATCTTCAAAGATAATTCTACGGCAGAAATTAAATTCTGTAAATGACAGCAAACGTCACTAGAAAATCTGGAATCATGTCTAATCAAGTGATGGTCACAAATGACAAAAATGGACATCTTAAAATATGCACTCTTTATGGTTGAAGCAGGGAGGTAGCAGTGATTAAAGAGTGTACGATAAGAGGGGAGTGAGGTAGTAGAAATCGATGGGAGATGAGAAGGGTTGAGTAAAATAAAATCATGGGGTCCACGGGAAGAAGGGTTAAGAAGTAAAGAGGATGAACACATTGTGACTCACGGGAAATGTAAGACACAATGTAGGAACGAGGCAAAAATGTAAAACGGTGCATTTTAATTGGTTGAAGGGAGAAAAGGTTAGACAAAGGATAGGTTGGGAAGTTCATTCGAGATAAAACGATGGCTCTATAAGGACGGTTGTGTGTTTGTGTTGCAAACGGTACCGTGAGCAGGATTGAGTGAGTTCACCAACAAGTGATAGAGTAGGTTAGTTGGTGTGTAGTCGCTGCGGGGAACAGACCTTATTCCAGGAGCAGTGATAAGTAGAAGTGTCTTAGAGTAGTTGATAGCTAGTTGTGAAAGTTAGCAGCACCAACCATGTAGTGACAGTCAGTGAGATGGTCTCACAAGGTAGGTTTCGCCAGAAACACGAAGTAAGAATGTAGTTGTGCAAGTTAGCAGCAACGAACAAGTTAGTGTCAATTCATGAGTTAGTCTCACCACGTTAAGCTTCATCAGAAGTGTGAAGATAGGGTGTAGTTGTGCAAGTAGCAGCAACGAACAATTTTATGACAATCCGTGAGTTAGTCTCACCAAGTGTAGGCTTCAGCAGAAGTGTGAAGTTAAAACGTAGTGCATATTAGCAGCAATGAACAATTTAGTGACAATTTGTGAGTTAGTCTCACCAAATTAGGCTTCATTAGGAGCAGAGAGTTAGAAGGAAGTAGTGCAGTTTAGCAGCTATGACCATTCAAGTGACAGTAGGGGAGAGAAGTTCAAGAAGTCGTGCTTTATGTAGGAGCATGATGTTAGAGTGGGGTGTGTAGGCAGCGACACCTTGCAATGTAAGTGGCGCTGAGCGAGACAGAGTCGCAGAGTTCCTATCAACTAAGAAAGGGCTCAATACGGAGTATGACGTTCCAGGAGACAACAGTATAGGTGAGGTTGAGCGAGACCGAAATTGTCAGCTTCATGATTAGCATATGGGTGCTAGTGGAGGAATTCCTAAAACAAATATTACTTAGAGGAAGGTAGGCAAAGTCAGAGTGGCTTGATAGAGTGCTGCAGTATAACTCTGCAGTGTTGTAGATAACACAGGGGAATGCCGCAAGGTTAGCAGGCAATGTGTGAGAGGCTGCTAACATGTCATTGTGAACGTGTTGTGTGAGGTGGACTTTTGAGAATAAAACCACAGGTGTGTATATTTTACCTGGTGTTCAGTGAATGCTTTCTCGGGTGCTAGCTGTAATTGTCTGTGCCTAGCTAAGAACGAACACTGGAAGGGGCCAGCATGCTGGTCTGCAGATAACCAACGGTCGTAACAAGAAACAGCGCGGAGTACCAAGATAGGTGATCACCCGGCCAAGGATGCCACACAAGAGCAGAGTCAAATGAGGCGACAGTTCCGAGCAGTAACCATTGATCACAGGCAGAGGTCGACTCGACTTATCAACCAACACAAGTCGTCACAACATGTGGGCCTCGATCCAGTAAAAGGATGTCCCCGTCAACTCATCAAAGCAGTTAGGGGAGTTCGGACACCAGCAAGTCCAGTACAAGTGTGCTGGTACCAGGTGTGTTCCAGTTAAGTCCATTCAAGTGCATTAAAGAGGTCACTGTGATTTAAGAGCTGGCTGACAAAGCCATGTTATATTTACAACGCTCCCAGTGATATTTACGGCTCTGTTATATGGTATGATAAGAAATTATTCAAAGATTTCCCAGCAGTACAATGCACTAGACTAAAGTTGGTAAAACTGAACAGTCCACTTGATTAACAGCAAGACAACAAACTATAAACATAAGAGCTAAACAACAACAACAAACATAAGTATTGACATTAAAAAAGAGCAGTAGGAATACAAAATTGAGGGACTTAAATACCTACATAAAGAATTAAATAAACACCATGAGAAAAGATACATTTTTAGATAAATCAAGAGACACAGCGCAGAACAGAAAAACATATGGAAAAGAAAGGATTAAGGGAGCCAGGCAAGAAAATGAAAGGACTGTGTGTGAAATAAGAGACTGAGATCTAGTGCAGCCAGCCATGGAAGTATTGCAATCTTACATTTTTCTCTGTTCTTTGATTTTATCTTTCCACTTCTGTTGTTCCTCTCTAAAAATGGAATCAACAGTCTCAGAAGAGAGTGATGTGTCATTTTTCAACAGTTGTATGTAAACTCCTCCAGCAGTGCGACGACGATATCCATCCTGAAAAAAATAAGATCTATTTCTTGCATCTCTTACAACCTTGGGTTAATTTCTATTTGTCTTAATGTTATAATGAATTCAGTAAAGAACATCAGCAAAATGTCAATGCCTAAATTAAGAATATGATGCACATTATTATTTATCACATAAATTACTGTCAAAACAAATTACTTCATGTAACAACTCTCTGACTGCAAAGAGTTAAATTATTCTCTCCAAAATGCAATAGTTTTAAACTCTACAACTTATAAACATAACAGATCAGAACAATTTTTTACCAGTCCCACACTCGTTCATAATTATTTATAGATAAAAAAAAAAGAAAATAAATAAGTATGAAAGTTATAAACATTATTTTATTCCACAATTTAGATGCACATCTAGGATGGAATTTTTATAATGCTAGTAAGTGTGCTCTGTATCGAACAAATAATTTAAGAAAGAAAAAGAGAATAATGACCATACATTAGTCAGCATGCCACCGGACTCTTCAACATCCTCTGTCATGTAGTAAAGTTTGATTGCAAGGTCATTTCCAATTGTCTCCACGATCCGAGCTGAAAATAAACACAATAAACTTCAATAGTGTGCAGTTATAAACAGGACTTTTGACTCTTAAAAATAAATTATGTTTTTGTTTGTACATGCAACTTCCAGTTTCTATTGAAGATCTCTTGGCTGTACTGTTGATCATGTTCATATTATCTTTTTTATATGCTAAAGAAATAAATTACATTTTTACTTTTTAAAATTTAATTAATTACAAGAAATAGAAGTTAAAATGTGAACTGATGTATTAAACAGTAGACTGGCCTACAGCTGTAGGTAAGACATTGAGAAAAATAAAGATTTTATTATATATATGGTCATATCAGTGAAGCAATCATCACCATCATGCAGCATAAAAATAATATTATATGGGGAACTTCCGTATATATATATATTTATGTATTATTATTTGTACCCAGTATATAACCACTTGAAACTAATATTCGTGCTGTTTCGTCCAATAAATGTTTGTCTACAACACAAGTATTCAGCCCTACTGGGAGATACTTGCATTAATAGGAAAGTACAAATATACAATTTATTTCCGGTCTGTGATCGTTACCCTATGCTATAGTCATTGAGTACGCCTTCGTGTAAGACACTGCTACAATAGCCAATTTTTTTGTTGGCTGCGTGGCAGTGTGCCAAGCATTCGGCTTCTCTTGGCAAGGCGCGGTGCCACTGAGTACGGGTTCGATCCCGCTTCGGACCATATATTGTTCTTCGTTTTTTTCTATTGTTGTTTGTCTGTCAATTTTTCCGAGTGCTAACACATACTCCTTTGTTCTATTATTCCCCAGCATAAAAATAAACAGGACAAATCTGAAACAAGTGCAACGCGTCAAATACTTGGGCACAATAATAACATCAGATGGAAGATGCACTACAGAAATAAAAAGCAGAATAGCTCAGGCCAAAATAGCACTTCAGAAAATGAAAAATATCTTATGCAACAAATCTATGTCAATAGAAATGAGAAAGAGAGTTCACTGGTGCTATATAGAACCAATTCTGACCTATGGAAGTGAATCATGGACAGTAGACAAATGAAAAAACGATTAGAAGTCACAGAGATTGGATTTCTCAGAAGAATGTTGAAAGTTCCCTGGACAGCTAAAAAGACCAATGAGGAAGCTCTCAGAGAGGCAACATAAAAAGGGAGCTCCTAAAATATCAGAAAGAAACAATCAACATTTTTCGGGCACATGAAGAGAAGAGGAAAGTCAGAATACTTGGTTACAACTGGCAAAATAAAAGGAAAGAGAGATTGTGGATGACAAAGAGAGAAAATACTGGATAGCTTGGTGTCATGGCATGGAAAACAGTCAACAACAGAACTGAAATAATGCACTGTCGATAGAAGATTGTGGAAGGACATGATCGACTGCGCCAACCGGTATGGCACATGATGATGATGATATATATATATATATACTACTTCTCTTGATGATGAAATAAACAGCTGAATTGGTAAGGCAGCTACGACTTTCGGCAAACTCACAGAAAGGGCCTGGAACAACACGAACTAACACTAAAGACTAAACTCTTAATATTTCATACTTGTGTGCTTAGCACACTATTTTATGGATCTGAAACCTGGACAACATACTCAAATCACGAAAAAAGACCAAATGTCTTCCACATGTGATGTCTCGGCATAATACTGCACATCAAATGGCAGGACAAAATAACCAACTTAACTGACCTGCAACGTGCTAAGACATCAACAATCATGTTGATGCCCAGAAGCCGAAAGTTAAGATGGCTGGGGCACATTCAGTGAATGGAAGAAAAATGCATCCCCAAACAAATACTATCGCCTGTGCGCTGCCGGGGCCCGAAAGGGAAGTAAAGAATAGCGGCGCAGTACCCTACCAGGCATGTTCGTAAGAGGCGAGAAAGGAGGGTTGGGCGTAGGACTGGCTATCCCATACTGTACAAAAATAAGCCGAAAAAACTTCACAAACATGGACAAGTCAAAGAGAGAAAAAGTAAATCCGCCATCCAGGAAAGAGAAGGGCTCTCTGTCTAAGAGACATATGACGCAAGCCGGAGAAAGCCATAAGGAGTCCTGGTTGCCGACTCACCCTTTGTCTACCAGGAAATCCTCCAGAATTGGCACCTGGAATGTTCGTACTCTAAATGAACAAGGAAAAGCTGCACAGGTAGCAGCAGAACTGACAAACTACAAGATAGATATTCTGGGAATGTGTGAAACAAGATGGCTAGGAACGGGTAAAATAAAACTAAATACAGGAGAGATGATTTTATCATCAGGACACCAGGAACCTGGAGCACAACATAGTGAAGGGGTAGCTATAATGCTATCAAGGAATGCACAGAAGACACAGAAGACACTAATAGAATGGGAAGCAGAATGGGACCGAGACTAATGAGAGCAACATTTAAAACAACCAAAAACAAAATAAAATTACACATTATCCAATGCTATGCACCAACCAACGATAAAGATTATTTAGTTAAAGATGATTTCTATAAACAGCTACAATGTCAGATGGATGCAAGATGAGCCAAGGATATTATAATCTTGATGGGAGACCTAAATGCTGAAGTAGGATCTGACAACAGGGGCTTCGAAGAGATTATGGGAAAACATGGACTTGGAGATATAAATGAGAATGGGGAGATATTTGTGAATTTCTGCGCCCTTAATCAAGTGAGCCTAGGAGGAACAATATTCCAACATAAAAGAATACACAAAGCTACATGGGTAGATCATAGAACGGAAAATCAAATTGATCACATATGTATTAATAATAAGTTTAAGTCATCCTTACAGGAAATAAAAGTATAAAGAGGGGCAGATGTAGCTTCTGATTGCCAAACTTAAAATTAAACTAAAAAGGTATACTACAACGAATAAGGATAGAAAGTATTTCAATGTAGGGTTTCTTAAAGAACAAGGAATTAAAGATAAACTCGTAGTCACAATATCAAACAAATACCAAGTCCTCCAAAAACTAGAAAATACAATAAATATAGAAGATCATTGGAAACAGGTAAAAGATGTATGGGAAGAGACAGAAGAAACACTGAGGAAAAGAGAACGTCAGAATAAGGCATGGATGACAGCAGAGACCCTGGACAAAATTAAAGAAAGAAAGAACAATAAATCAGACATAAATAAAAGCAAAACGAGAATTAATAAAGCCAAGACATAGGAAGCTTACACAGAGGTGAACAAAGAAGTGAGAAGATACATTAAAAGGGATAAGAGGAAATATATAGATGAACTAGCTAAAGAGGCAGAATAAGCAGCAAATAAAGGGAATATGAAAGAACTGTACAACAGCACAAAGAAATTAAGTGGAAAATACAAACAGATCAATGCCTTTATTAAAGATAAGAAAGGAAATCTGTTTAGTAATATAAGGGAACAAATGGAAAGAGCAGATATACTACCAGCAGAAGAAGAGTTACATGTTAACTGTGGAAAACCAAGCAAAGAAGAAATAATGAAAGCCATCAAACTATTAAAAAATGGTAAAGCCACAGGACCAGATGAAATTCCTTCGGAAGCCATCAAAGCAGATATTAACACCTTTACCAAGATGTTACATAATCTATTAGATAAAATTTGGGAGAGGGAAGAAATACATAAAGACTGGAAAGAAGGTTATATGATCAAACTACCAAAGAAAGGAAGTTTACAGGAGCGCACAAATTATAGGGGAATTATGCTACTATCAGTGCCAGGAAAAATATTAAGCAGAATCATTCTGGAGAGACTAAAAGAGGCTATAGAGAAACATTTGAGAGATGAACAAGCAGGTTTTAGGAAGAACAGATCATGTGCTGATCAAATAACTACTCTACGTATTAATAGTTGAACAAAGTTTAGAACTAAAATCCCCACTTTATGTTGGATTCATAGATTACGAAAAGGCATTTGATAGTTTAGACAGAAGAATGCTTTGGAAGTTGCTGAGTCATTACGGAATCACCATAAAGTTTATTAACCTGATAAAAACAATGTATGAAGGAACAAAATGTAGTGTGGTGCATGAAGGACAGCTTACAGAAGCATTTGAAATAAGAACAGGAGTAAGGCAGGGATGCCTTCTGTCTCCATTTCTCTTTCTACTGGCCATAGATTGGATTATGAAAATAACTCAAAACAACAGAAATGGAATCCAGTGGTCACTGACCAAACAACTTGATGATTTAGACTTTGCTGATGACATAGCTCTCCTATCACACAGCCATCAACAGATTCTGGATAAAATGAGCATACTTGATGAGAGATCACAACAGCTAGAACTGAAGATTAATAGATATAAGACCAACATTATGAGAATTAATACAGTTGACAATAACCAAATAAAACTAGGAGAAATACCTCTACTTGACGTACAATCTTACATATATCTGGGCAGTAATATAGATAAAGAGGGAGGAACAGAAAATGATACCAAAATAAGGATATCAAAAGCAAGAGGAGCTTTCATTGCACTGGGAAACATATGGAAATCCAAAGAAATTAGGTTAAATGCTAAAATAAAAATTTTCAACTCAAATGTTAAGTCGGTCCTATTATATGGCTGTGAAACATGGAGAACAACAAAATTGACAATCACGAAGATACAGACTTTCATTAATGGATGCTTATGCAGAATAAAAGGATGGAAATGGCAGGACAAAATCACTAACATAGAATTATGGAAATGTACCAGTCAAATACCAGTGGATAAAGAGATACAGTAAAGACGATGGCGCTGGATAGGAAACATACTACGGAAGCCAACTGAGAGTATTACACAACAGGACGTTTTTTGGAATCCCCAGGGGAAAAGACAAAGAGGAAGACAAATGGATTCTTGGAGAAGACAGAAGCAGAGATGAAGATGATGGGAGACATGGAAAGATCTTAAAAGAATTGCAAAAAACAGAGCGACTTGGAAAGTGTTTGTTGAAGACCTATGCTCCACTGGGAGCTAAAAAAAAGGTAGAAGAAAAAGCAAATACTATATGGTGAACTAATACATGGAAAAAGACAAATTGACAGACCTAAACTACGATATAAAGATATCCGTAAATCATCTCTGAATGACTTCCCCATCTGTGAAAATGACTGGGAACATCTGGCTAGTGATCGTACATCATGGAGAGCATGTATAAGGAATGGTATAACACCATTTAAGACTGTGCTAAGGTAAAACTTTGAAGAGAAAAGACTCATGAAAAAGGATGGAAAACCCTGTGGATCAGTGGGCCTGACTTGTTCATTCGACAACCCTTCAAGTGACAGTTGGGGAAAGAAGTCGATCAGTCAGGCTTTGTGTAGGAGCATGACGTTACAGTGGGGTGTTCAGGCAGTGACACCTTGCAATGTAAGTGGCGCTCAGCGATTCAAATTCGCAGAGTTCCTAGCAACCAAGAAGGGCTTGATACGGAGTATGATGCTCCAGTAGACAACGTTAGAGGTGAGGTTGAGCGAGACCGACATCGTCAGCTTCATGATTAGCAATATGGGTGCGATAGGGTGCTAGGGGAGAAATTCCTAAACAAAATTTTTATTAGAGGAAGGTAGGTGAGGCCAGAGTGGCTTGAGAGAGTGCTGTAGTATACCTCTGCGGTGTTGTAGATAACACAGGGGGATGCCTCAAGGTTAGAAGGCAATGTGGGAGAGGCTGCTAACATACCATTGTCATTGTGAACGTGTTGTGAGAGATGGACTTTTGAGAATAAAACCTCAGGTGTGTTATTTTTACCTGGTGTTCAGTGAATGCTTTCTCGGGCGCTAGCTGTAAATTGTCTGTGCCTAGCTAAGAACGACCACCGGAAGGGGCCAGCACGCTAGTCTGCAGATAACCAACAGTCGTAACATGAAACAGCTCAGAGTACTAAATTAGGCGATCACCTGGCCAAGGGTGCCACACAAGGGCAGAGTTCCAACGAGGCAACAGTCCCGAGCAGTAACCATCGAGCACAGGCCGAGGTTGATTCGACTTATCAATCAACATGGGTCATCAAGACGCAAGTCGTCGCGACACATTGGCGACAGTGAAGGGATGTCCCCGTCAACTCATCAAGGCAGTTAGGGGAGTTCAGACACCATCAAGTGCCAGTTGAGGTCAGCTGGTCTATAAGTGTTGTGAAAACAGCTGCTATAGGTGGGTATGGACCACATTGCTCTTCTCAGGTCTGTGTAACTGGGGGCAATCGTGTAGAACATGTTTTGTAGTCATATTGTCCAGTGTACAGTGGCATAGGCTGGTTGTACCTAATTTGAATTTGGTGAACATGTGATTTCTCATTCTATTGTGACCAGTGTGTAGGTGAAGTATGATGACTTGATCCCTCCTTGATAGTTGGTGGTATCCGTTCCTCTCGTTATGCTTTGGGTGTTCTCGTTTCCATTTTTCATGGTACTGTCCTTTGAGGATGGATTTGGCTTCATCATAACTGAGCAGATGGTTCTCTTGTGGTAATCACCCTCCCTCTTTAGCTAATTTGTCTGCACATTCATTTCCGTGTATATTACAGTGTGATGGTATCCACTGAATGACTACTCTCTGGAAGTTATTGCATAGTTGGTCCAGGGTTGTTCTCAAGTCATCTAGTTCATTGTTCTTGGGGTTTTTTAGAGCTGATAGTACTGACAGAGCATCAGTCAGAATCACCAATTTATTGTACATGTTAATTTTGTGTTGAGCAGTCAGTGTTGCAGCATCTCTGAGGGTCTCAGTTTCTGCTTTAAAGTTGTTTGAGAATTTCCCAGTAACTATTGACTTAGTGATCTCTTCCTGGTTATTCAGCGACAGGAACATACCTCCCCCTCCATTTCTGGTGGCATCTGTACAGAGCCATCTGTGTATATGTGGGACCAAGAGTCCTGTGGGTAGGTATCGTGTATGTGCTTTTCTGCTACGTGTTTTCTTTCTGTGTCTGATTGGGTGCCTTTTTTCATGATTCCTGCTATATAATTAATATTACCCTTACTTAGGGAGCCGCGATAGCTCAGTGGTTAGTGAACTGGACTACAAAGGACAAGGGGTAGGGTTCGATCCCAACCGACGGCTTCCGGGTTCACCCAGCCTTAAAATGGGTACCGGATTTTTTTTCTGGGAAAGTAAAGCAGCACGGACGTAATACCGACTACATCACCCCAAAAATCATGTGCTGAAGGTCTGTAAAATATAGGGTCACTAACACCATATTTCCCTATATGCCACTTGGCGTGAAGGGGGTACTTTACTTTTTTTTTTTTTACTTACTTAATGTTCTTTAGCACAGGAAGAAAATGTTAATCAGGGTATGGTGTATTGGAATGTACATAAGATAACCATGAGAATTGTGACAGCTAAAACTGTGATACAGACACAACATATGAAGATGATGATTTGTCAACAAGGTTTATGCATACTGTGCCATAACCACTGTATTCAGAGTATGCGTTTGGCAATCATCACTTTACTCATACTGTGTCAATACATTCTATAACTGACGCAAGAAGCTCAGGAGCAGCATTTTGCAGATTTTAATTTATTGATGTTTCCACGCTTACTTCCATTAAAAACCTTTAATTCTCTTATTTAAACCTCATTTACAATTACATCAGCAAATTGGCCGAACAAACTGTGTGTTTCAGATCAATTTTCATTTATTTTTTCTCTGCTACTAACAAATTTTTTTTTTAATTTCCAAAAACTGGCATGGCCACAGCATGTTAAATCTGTTATTACTCAACTCAATAACTCAAATGTTAAACCTGTTAGTGGTGAAAGTGCCAATGTTCTCATATTTGCCCTAACAACACAGGATGACTTTGGCACACCAATAAAAGCCCCTGAGATATATAACTAAAAAAAACTTGGCTGATTAACAATTTAGTTAAAATAATATTCATTTGGAAATACAAAATGGCAATGATATACAACGCTATTTACAAATTATGGTAATTAACACAGAAGCTTATTTGAAAATATATAAACCAATCTAAGGGACATAATTTTAAATAAACAACCTGCATAGAAAGAAGAGGTTAACTGAACTGTACAATACCATAAAAGTAACTATGAAAGATGTGCATGGAATATCATCCTTATTAAGTAACATAAAGTTATATATTTGTAAATAAACTTTAAAAGGAAGGTCTAAAAGCACTTTTATAAAGGGAAAGACTAAGGACATGAACAGTTGAGAAGGAAGAAAAAGTAAAAGAGAAAGAGAGAGAGAGAGAGAGAGAGAGAGAGAGAGAGAGAGAGAGAGAGAGAGAGACAGGGGGGGGGGGGGGGGAGGACTTAATCACAAAGTTGGTATGAAAATAAATAGCAAATGAAATAGTGAAATATAAAAGAGAAATAAATTGATTGTCAAAACCTCATACAAGGTTCACAATGATTATAACGTACAGAAACATTGCTTGAGAACCCACAACTATGAGAGACAAGGTTAGTTACTTATCTAGCAATCTGTGGACATGTACTCTTCAGCCTATGGAGGTCTTACTTATTTATAGCATTTTTTATATCAGCAATTACAAGAAGACTAGTACTGACATTTGGAAAAGAGACAAACTAACGCAGTCATATCTCTACCATTGCAGAGGAGAATAAAAGGAATAATTTACTGATTAAATAAATGACTTACTGAATAACGGAACATTCTGTTCAGATAAACCTGTCGTGATGGCAGTAACTACATCAGTGACATCATCATTAGCAGTGACCCCCAATGTTCGTTTTTTCTGTTTGTTGTATGACCTCTTTCCAAGACGATCTTTCACATGTCGCTTCCGCTTGCGGCTTTCATGTTTCATGACTTCTCTTTCCAAGTCAACAACCTCATCAAAAATATCATCCCTTGAGCTATCCACCTCATCAGGATCAATGTCTAAATCAGGCCGCTCATCCTGCTTTGCTTTTGTGAAATCATAGCTTTCAACATCTCGGCTAGAATCAACAAAACCTGAATTGTCAACACCAAACAGTTTAACTTCTTGAGACAGAACTTGCTCTGTCAGAACAGAACCCCAAATGTTGTTTCTCCTCCGCTGGCTATTAATATTGGGTGGATTTATGCCAGTCTTATTAACAAGGAGAGGATTAACAAAGGGAATATTTACAATCTTCTCTCCATTTGCTGGAGAATTATTCAATGGACTACGAGTTTTTTTCCAGGCTGATGGGCAGTCATCATCACTGTCATTATCACTTTCATCAGAGTTAATGACAATTTGCGGGATTCTGGAACGATATATACTGTTTTGTGAGATGATGTCTTTGTTTGGAACACACGTCACAGATGATGCACTTGTAAATTCTATCTGAAAAACAAGAATAACAGAACGCTAGTCTCGTTGCCAAAATTTAAACAACTATTTTGCACAACTTAAGTAAAGATATTTAACTAAGCACACATATGTCTTCTTTTTGATCGCCATCTGTTTCATAATGTTTAAAAAAAATAGTCCTGTTTTTTTTTTTATCTATGTTGCTGTGTTTGTTAGTTTCTCGGGACTTCCAAACAGCCAGGACATACAGATTTTAATAGAAGACATGGTTGCCGAGTGGTTTGAGCTTACTATTGACTTGAAGTGTTTGGGTTCAATTCTAAAATGTGGGGACTGGGTGGTCTAAAGGTAAGATGTCAGCCTCCGGACAGGAAGGTCCCAGGTTTGAATCCCCCGCAGGTGGTGGGAATTTTTCACAAAGTTCATCATGGCTTTACCCTTCCTGGTCCCTAGGCAGTGAGATTCATTGTTAATCCCTTTCAGAAATGGCGAAAAACAGGGGCACTCACACACATTAAAGATGTATGTCCCAGGCCATGCTGATGTTGAGGGCAACAATAGAGCAGACAGACTGACCGGTTCAGCAATATTAGCAGCTGAACAGCCAATGAATTGAGCAGATATCATTAACAATCTAAGAGAGATGGATCGAACAAAAGACATTGATAGAAGCACAAATATATGGAGTGTGTGAACTGAGAGTAAAGACCGACGTTGCCAGAACAGAGCGATATTCTGGATGAATCAGAGGATTTGTCAATCAACTCCGAACCGGCACAATTAGTTGCTGTTGATGATTCTAATTTAACATAACATAGCATAACACATTAAAGAACCTTTGGTATTTTAAAGTAGAAAACCAGACCAACAAATTACCATTGCCTGGGCAAAAATTATTAGTCAAATCTATACAAGAGTCTATGACCACCAATTTTGAGGTAAATTATTAGTTTAAGCACATAAATTATTTCAGCAAAATGAGTGATCTCTCTTAGTTGACATTACAAAACTAGTGGTTTTCATTCAAATACTAGGTTTCTAAGATGGCGGATCTAGTCCATGTTCTCTCGATCGCTGCAAAAAGTGCATTCGATGTCTGATTTATTTCAGTTCTCCATCGCACTCCTATACGTTAAAGTCAAGATAATGATCTACTTATTACATCTGCGCTGATAAAACAATGTCGTACGCTGGCGATATTCCATTTTCAACAAATCAAGTGTTGTGAATGCGACTTTCCATCGCCTAGGCTTGTTCTGCGCTTTACGTCACATTGATGCTGTTCATGATCGTTGTTGGATTTGCTTGACGCAAGTTATTTTCATGTTACTTATTAATGTGAAATGCTTTGTCAGCCGCAGTTTTATCTCTTTAGGGAATTTGCACCGTGATCTGTTCGTCATAGGCTACATTCCCTAGAGTAATCAAGAATCTAAAGGGCATGTTATTGCTGTGCTTGCGCCATTGTTATGTGTGCTACGTCATCGAAGTTGTTTGATGTGCGACGGGGATAATCTGACGCCTAACTGTGTGTTTATATGTTTGAAATTGGAGTCAACAACAATGGCCTAACATCATCAAGCGCTATACATTTTTAAAGAAATATGAAGATCATCACTTTCGGGAGGACGTGAACTTCTGGTAAATGGTGGATAGGCGGCAGGAACCATTGCAGGCTATGCATGAAAAGTGTTCCTTGTTGCAGTTTCCTCATATTCCAAGTCCATGGGGGACTGGTTGGTCTCGAGGCAGGACGCCAGCCTCGGGACAGAGAGGTTGTGGGTTCAAATCTTGACTCCACCGGTTGGGATTTTTATTTATGATTTCTCTCTGCGACAACCACCCCTGGGCTTAGCAGTAAGGCCCGGCTTGAAGCGTCAGTTACTCATCGACGAAAAACATGAGTACCTCCGAAGTCGGAGTTACCTGCCTGTGCGGCAAGGGACCCCTGTGCATACGGCTGCCAGGGAAAAATGGATTAACACGCAAAATTCAGTCCCCAGTCTCTAGGGACTTCATCAGAGTTGAAAGCTGGCGAACGCAACAACAACATATAACTAATTAATTTAATATTCATTATTATTTGTTGAAATAAAACTGATGGTGATGTTATTAAAAATTAAATAATTAATTGTAACCTTAACCTGATTGACTAGAACTAGTCATTTATGATTTGTGTGTGTGTAACGTATTTTTGTATGTCTTAGACAGACAACTTACTTAGTTACTTTTACTTTCAGTCTTTTATAATATTATTTTAGTTGCCTAGTCTTACTCCTCGAACTCTTCTTAGTCTGTAGTCTTGTCTAGTCCTCTTAGTCTTAGACTTAAGTCAGAGTGTAGTGAGTCTCAGCTGAGAGGTCTTGGAGCAGATTGCACACATACATGATACTAATACTACTACACTAGTTAACTAGTACTACACGGGTCCGAGCTGAATTAATTATAATTATAAGTTAACACTTAACAGTAATTTAATTAATTATATTATTATAATTAAATAATTATTTAATACAAAATTTAATAAAAACAGTGAATGTACACAGTTGAGTACAATACAATTATATACAATGATTATGATACGATACACAGATACATAATTAAATTTGATAATAATAATAAATACAAAATAATGAATAATAATGCCATTAAGTTGACCTCTTAGTCTTAGACTTAAGTCAGAGTGTAGTGAGTCTCAGCTGAGAGGTCTTGGAGCAGATTGCACACATACATGATACTAATACTACTACACTAGTTAACTATAGTTCGCTTCAGATTTTTTGCCTCACTTCAAAAAACCACAGCTCAGCAACCATTTGTGCTACAGTGCTGATATTTTGCATGTAACCTACTGAATCTCATAACGTAATAGAAAAAATAAATTCATTGCAAACAAACTGCTGGTTTTTCTTGTGCGCTTGCTTACCAGGAGGATAAAAGTATGATTAAACTTGGGCACATTTGAATCAAAATTTAAGAGTATTTACCCCTTCCATATCACTTCAAGAATGATTTAAACATCTTCATTTGGGAATTTCCTTTATATGTTGGTGGGTAAAGGCACCGGTTTACACTATTGAATTGCAAATGTCAGATTTTTGTCAATATTTGCACATATGTGTAGCAAATTTCTCTTATATTCGGTGCGCAATTCTGGTTTTGCACTTACTGGATTAAAATTGTCAACTTTTTGTATCACGTCATTAGTATAACGTCACCAAAAATACAAAATCAAATTATTTACATAGGCGTGTTTTGTGAGTTGTGCCCTTAACAATGAGTTTAAAGTTGAAATTTGTTACTGAACAAAATATTACAAAGAAATTATATTTATATTTTTGTAGAGAGGCAAAACGAGGGAGTCTATATCACAGCATATCAAATCCTGAAAAGAGAACGATGCACGTGTTAGGTTTAAGTAAACGGTCGTTTCATAGATCAGTGAAAAATGTTCAATGTGAATGTTCAAGGAAAGAAAGAAGTCGAGGAAGAAAACATTTGTTAGACAGTTTTGACAGAGAACTTGTCCGCAGAGAGATTTGTAAAATGTTTGACTTAGGGGAAGAAGTTACCATAAGGAAACTTAAGATTTGGCTTAAAAAGAACACCAGTATTGCTGTATCAAAAACTACACTATGGAGAAGTGTGCGGAGTTTAGGCTTCACTTTTAGAAAATATTCTTGTGGAAGAAACATCATTTGCGAGAAACCTCATTTAGTAGCTGCAAGAAGCAAATATTTACGTGAAGTTAGACAAATGCGTAATGAAGATTATGACATTGTGTACTTGGACGAAACATGGATTAATGCCCACCACACAAATGAAAAAGAATGGCAGTCATTAGATGGGACTATTAAAAGGTATGTACCTAGCAGCAAAGGAAAGCGCCTTATAGTGGCACATGCTGGGAGCAAAAATAATGGCCTGGTGGAGAATGCTGAACTTGTTTTTATTGCAAAGTCAACTGATAACCAGGATTATCATTCAGAGATGAACAGTCATATGTTCAGAGATTGGATTAAAGACACTCTTTTGCCTTTATTAGATCGACCATCTTGTTTGATCATGGATAATGCATCTTACCATAACAAAGTGGCACAAGAAGATAAAGTTCCAACATCATCAAGCACTAAAGCTGAAATAAAGACATGGCTGACAAGGGAACAAATACCATTTAACGATATGTATCTCAAGCCTGAATTACTTTCACTTGTAAAACAGATACAACGGCCAAAGATATTTCAAATAGATAAATTAATTGAAGAACATGGTCATAGATGTTTGAGGCTGCCTCCATATCACTCACACCTAAATCCTATTGAATTAGTTTGGGCAAAGATCAAAGGGCAAGTAGCATCCGAAATAAAACTTTCAAATTATCTGATGTTAAAGAGCTTACCAATGTTGCTATTTCAAACATAGACAAAGATTATTGGGCTAGTTGTGAAGACCATGTTATGGTTGAGGAAGATAAGTATTGGAGAAACGATGGTCTGTGGGTTATTCAACCAAAATGGTAATACGTCTATTAGATTCGGCAGATTCTGAATAAAACTCATTTGTTTGAACTTACTGAAGTGACTTTGTTGGAGTTGGAAACTCTGGATACGGACCACTTCAGGAACTGTTTTTTTAGTGAGTTGACGATGTATTCTGTGTTCTTAAAATAAATAATTTCTATTCGGTGAATGTTCGGCCTATTTTGATTTGATTCAATATTAGTTGTATAATTAAAAGAGCCCAATCCAAATGGGTAGCATGTTGTGAAAAAGTGCAATTGTGGCGGTTTATTCCCCTATACACCTTCAGGCATGACAGGAACACTTACTTACTTACTCTCTTATTATAAAGTAATAATGTCCCTTATATAAAAATAAAAGTTACGCCTTTTCCTCTAAAAAGTGTAAAAGATCTTCATTTACCGTACATTCTGTTTTTTGTGTCAAAATAAATACAAATATGAAGGAGATCAAAGGAAGTTGCCGCTTTGAGGAAACGGTAACACATACGATAATTTAAATGATAAATTCGTTACGTCATTGAAAATCTAAGGTCGCATGCAAAAAATCATGGTATTCTATCAGACGGTTTTCGAGATATTACTGGAATTAGGGAGGCAAACAATCTGAAACAAACTATAGTACTACACTACACGGGTCCGAGCTGAATTAATTATAATTATAAGTTAACACTTAACAGTAATTTAATTAATTATATTATTATAATTAAATAATTATTTAATACAAAATTTAATAAAAACAATGAATGTACAGTTGAGTACAATACAATGATTATGATACGATACACAGATACATAATTAAATTTGATAATAATAATAAATTATAAATACAAAATAATGAATAATAATGCCATATGGTGCATTTAACGACCGTATGTATGACTAAGATATATCTGTGAAAATTAATCGTACTATAATTAAGTTTAATTTTACAATTTATTTATGACTGCAACACATACTAGCTCGCTGTCCGAATTACTGCATTCTCCTTCTTCTAACTCTACGTCCCTTTCCTCTGCAAAATCAGCCATCTTGATTGTTGTTGAACCTCTTTTATATGTAAAGTTACGAAATGTGCCAGAGCTCTGGGTCTTCCACTTACAATTCCCGCCTACACTTGTCCGTCTCATTACGACATCGGGTTTTTTTTTTTTTTTTTTAAATTATTAACTGTTGATTTTTTGATAATTTTAAACTGCAATCTTAAAAGTTTGTGTACTTTTTTGCGTTTCATCTCGGCGTTTTGGTTGAGTTTTTTTTAATTTTAAATATCAATTTATGTTTAGTCAACGGGTCATCCTTATTGCAAATAATGCACGTTCATCATAAAATAAGTGCTCAAATTCCCTTAGACCTCTTGATATATGTCCCTTAGTGTGTGGAGGCTGACGGCTAAATCATTTTGCTTATTTGCTATTCTGTGTCTCACGGGTGGCGCTCATTTCTGGCTTGAGTTTTGACCTGATATTCGTGCAGTCTAGGGTTAATTCTTATCTAGACTTACCTAATGGTGGAAAGAAATCGAAATATCAACCCTGCCCATTAAGTTAAGCGCTGGCGTAGGTGATCATGTCTCTCCACAACTTTAGATCTCTACAGTTATTTATCATTTCTGTTGTTGACCTTCTGCCAAACAATTATCTTGAGCATTGGAACATTATCCCTCTATCGCTTCGTCCCTCAATTTTCCCAGTTGTTACAATATATTCCAGCTGTTCTCTTCTCATTACGAGGCCAACACAATGATGATTGTTTCTTCCTAAATTGGAAATTAGCTCTCTTTTTGCTTTGGCCTCTTTCAGACCGTTTTCATTACTCTTCTTAGCTGTCCATGGTATTCTCAACATTCTTCTGTAAAACCACATTTCTACAGCATTCATTGATTTCATTGTCTGTTGTCCTATTGTCCATGATTCCCATCCATATGTGCCTGGTAAGGCCCTACTGTAGGGACTCTTGGTAGCTGGCAAAGTTCCACTGTAGGCGCTCATAGTTGCTGACCAGGCTCTATTGTAGGCGCTCATAGTAGCTGACCAGGTTCTATTGTAGGCGCTCATTGTAGTTGACCAGGCTCTATTGTAGGCGCTCATAGTAGTTGACCAGGCTCTATTGTAGGCGCTCATAGTAGTTGACCAGGCTCTATTGTAGGTGCTCATAGTAGTTGACCAGGCTCTATTGTATCCGCTCATAGCAGTTGACCAGGCTCTATTGTAGGCGCTCATAGTAGTTGACCAGGCTCTATTGTAGATGCTCATAGCAGTTGACAAGGCTCTATTGTATCGCTCATAGCAGTTGACCAGGCTCTATTGTAGGCGCTCATAGCAGTTGACCAGGCTCTATTGTAGGCGCTCATAGTAGTTGACCAGGCTCTATTGTAGGCGCTCATAGTAGCTGACCAGGCTCTATTGTTGGCACTCATAGTAGCTGACCAGGCTCCTTTGTATGCGCTCATAGCAGTTGACCAGGCTCTATTGTAGGCGCTCATAGTAGTTGACCAGGCTCTATTGTAGGCGCTCATAGTAGCTGACCAGGCTCTATTGTTGGCGCTCATAGTAGCTGACCAGGCTCTATTGTATGCGCTCATAGCAGTTGACCAGGCTCTATTGTAGGCGCTCATAGTAGTTGACCAGGCTCTATTGTAGGCGCTCATAGTAGTTGACCAGGCTCTATTGTAGGCGCTCATAGCAGTTGACCAGGCTCTATTGTAGGCGCTCATAGTAGTTGACCAGGCTCTATTGTAGGCGCTCATAGTAGCTGACCAGGCTCTATTGTATACGCTCATAGCAGTTGACCAGGCTCTATTGTAGGCGCTCATAGTAGTTGACCAGGCTCTATTGTAGGCGCTCATAGTAGTTGACCAGGCTCTATTGTAGGCGCTCATAGTAGTTGACCAGGCTCTATTGTATCTGCTCATAGCAGTTGACCAGGCTCTATTGTAGGCGCTCATAGCAGTTGACCAGGCTCTATTGTAGGCGCTCATAGTAGTTGACCAGGCTCTATTGTAGGCGCTCATAGTAGCTGACCAGGCTCTATTGTTGGGCCTCATAGTCGCTGACCAGGCTCTATTGTTGGCGCTCATAGCAGTTGACCAGGCTCTATTGTAGGCGCTCATAGTAGTTGACCAGGCTCTATTGTAGGCGCTCATAGTAGTTGACCAGGCTCTATTGTAGGTGCTCATAGTAGTTGACCAGGCTCTATTGTATCCGCTCATAGCAGTTGACCAGGCTCTATTGTAGGCGCTCATAGCAGTTGACCAGGCTCTATTGTAGGCGCTCATAGTAGTTGACCAGGCTCTATTGTAGGCGCTCATAGTAGTTGACCAGGCTCTATTGTAGGCGCTCATAGTAACTGACCAGGCTCTATTGTTGGGCCTCATAGTCGCTGACCAGGCTCTATTGTTGGCGCTCATAGTAGCTGACCAGGCTCTATTGTATGCGCTCATAGCAGTTGACCAGGCTCTATTGTAGGCGCTCATAGTAGTTGACCAGGCTCTATTGTAGGCACTCATAGTAGTTGACCAGGCTCTATTGTAGGCGCTCATAGCAGTTGACCAGGCTCTATTGTAGGCGCTCATAGCAGTTGACCAGGCTCTATTGTAGGCGCTCATAGCAGTTGACCAGGCTCTATTGTAGGCGCTCATAGTAGTTGACGAGGCTCTATTGTAGGCGCTCATAGTAGTTGACCAGGCTCTATTGTAGGCGCTCATATCAGTTGACCAGGCTCTATTGTAGGCGCTCATAGTAGTTGACCAGGCTCTATTGCAGTCTCTGAGTGGTAACTCGTCAGGTGTTGCAATAATCAGTCAAGTAGGTCAAACTATTGATTAGGAGAGATTTGTTAACGTTTGAGATAATGTACCCATAGGATATTGACAAAATACACTTTAGACATTGAATAGGGAAAAGTCGCACGAAAGCGTTTGTACATGTACGACTTATTATATTGACATAACACAAATTTGATGTTGATAAGGACAGAGCAGTATGTAACAGATTGCACGTGTCAGTGGTGTTAGTGACCATATTTTTCCATGCAGTTTTTGAGTGATGTGGTCAGTATCATGCCAGGCCGCCTTTCCTTTCCAGAAAAAAAAAATCTTTCGTACCCATTTATAAAGGCTAGGTGAACCCTGGAACCTTGTCGGTCCGAAAAAAAATCTGCCACTTCTGGATATAGAACCCGGACCCTTCTGACCAGGTGGCAAGCACACTAACCACTCAGCTACCATGGTTCAACCAGTGCTTGTAGCCGCTGCTATAAACTCATTCCCTCTTATGGTAAGAAATCTGTTATA
Source organism: Megaustenia siamemsis (assembly GCA_032433765.1). Taxonomy (NCBI): domain Eukaryota; kingdom Metazoa; phylum Mollusca; class Gastropoda; order Stylommatophora; family Ariophantidae; genus Megaustenia; species Megaustenia siamemsis. The sequence continues at coordinate 127,920,540 of JAVIAB010000092.1, read as the reverse complement.
TTTTTTATTTCATCAGTTCTCAAATCAGTGATTTGTAGCTTGTGTTACATTTCTTCTTTTTTCCGTTCGCCAGCTTTTACCTCTGACAAAGTCCCTAGAGACTAGGAACTGAATTTTGCGCGTTAATCCATTTTTCCCTGGCAGCCCGTGTCCCTCGCCGCACAGGCAGATAACTCCGACTTCGAAGGTACTCATATTTTTTTTCCGCCGACGAGTAATCGACATTTCAAGCCGGGCCTGGCTGCTGAGACCAGGGGTGGTTGCTGCAGAGAGAAATCATAATAAAAATCATAACTGGTATAGCTGGGATTTGAACCAACAACCTCTCTGTCTTGAGGCTGGCGTCTTGTCTCGAGAACAACCAGTCCCCGCTTGTGTTAAATAAGACGTGCTATTAAAGAGCTCTTCGCACCATGTTTAGCTTTTTGCCGGTCGCATTTGCAGACATCGCTTGAGCTTTGAAGGAGACTTCCTTTCATTGATTGTTTATTCGAAATATCCGGTTAATTGTGAGTACTAGATGTTTTGGGAATCTGGAGTCTTTATTCGGACATCTGTGACATCACAGGAAACGTTGTCGGATGGGTGTTAGGGGGAAATGGAACATCATCATCATCATCATCATCAAGTACCGTGCCTGCTGGCATAGGCGATCATGTCTCTCCACAACTTTCGATCTCGACAGTTATTAATCGTTTAAAATAAATAATAAATAAATCTGTTACTAAATAGAAAATAACAAAGATTATTTTAATCTTGATCTTTTAATCTTCTTACCCTGCCATTTTTAAAAATAATATAGAAGTGATTTTAATACATTTCCGCTAGAGGAACTAACTACTACAGAACCTTCGTGCATTCTTTGAGAGATCCAAGAGAAGGATAACAGTCTGTGAGCTTTACCAAATGTCAAGTCATGTTTGTGTGTCCCTTACATGATATATGCAGTGGGACAACTGACAAGAGCATTGTTGGAGGCCGTAGAGATGTGGCTTCACAGAGCAAGTGATGAGAATACCATGGGCGACTACAACAACAGCGTGTGCATTCTAACTGAGGCCAGTGCTTCGCAAGCGCCTGCTAGGGGCTCCGCGGACATTATTATCATCATCATAAAGTGGTATGCCTGGCGTAGGTGATGTTTCTCCACAAACTCTACCCACAATGCAATTCATCAACTTCGCCGCTGTTGTACCACGATGTTAAGCTGTGTAATATTATAGCTCTGATTCGCCCAATATCTCTCTTACCTTCTTTTCATTAAAGCTTTGTAAAACAAGAATGCACATGAGTTTTCATTCCCTGTGCGACTACCTACTTACGTAAGACCGAGTTTTCAGCTTTGGTAGCGATCAAAACCAAATACAGATCAGATTTGGACGCTGAGAAAGAGGTTACAAAAGTAATTTCCAAACTTGTGCCCAGATTTGAAGGCCCAATGATGATGAAACAAGCTTATTCTTCCAATTGACTTTGTTAAAGGATACAAATATCACACTATAAGTTGAGCAAGTTATAAAAAAAAATAGATACAAAAATGGCACTGATCTATTTCATTTATACCGAAAACTATAGCTTATTTAACTGCTCAGTCAATATAACATGTTAAATATGTCATTAAAATGCTATTAATATATATGCTTCCTTTTTTGTTGTTGTTGACATTGTTGATATAAGGAGTTGCCGTGGTTATTTGTGGTTCAGAGTTAGGGCTCCGTTGACTGAATAAAGTTTGACGACCGCTGCCAATACTGTATACACTTCTGGACTTCTTTCTCTGCTTGCGTTTAAATTATGAACTTTCATAAAACGAGCAATGCGAGCAGTTCAACAGCAAAATTATTTTTATCGAGCTTGAAGATCGTTAGAGGAGTGTACACATTTCACATGCAATATATATTTTGCAATGTTTTGTTTGTATTTATGCCATGGAAGGGAGATAATTCTAGAACGATTTAATTGGAAATCGTGTCTAACACAACGGATGTAGTAGTTTTAACTGAGCCGAACGTACATAACAGAAAGCACAGTTCGTTCTCAACAATTGTTTATTTTAATAAAGTACGTTTCTTACCCAACAAAAAAAAATAATGGCAACTTTTCACAACCTCATTTTAAATATATACATTTACGTATCTTACCACAATGTAACAATACTAGAATGTAGTAATACTAGAATTGTGTATTGATTGATCATGCACTGACTTGTATTGGTTTGAAGGATAACCATAAATGGCTGACATATTTTGGTGTATAACCATACATGGCTGTCATGCTTTGGTAGATAACCATATATGGCTGTCACAAAAACCGTGCATTACCAACAAGTGAATTTATTCCCAGACGCGTTTGTAGCGCACTAGACAATTAAACATTATGTGCATATTTATATATTGGATTTCGTCTCCCCTTAGTATTTGTTTGAATTTATGAAAACTTTCTTGTTCTTTACCACCTCTTTATCCTTTTTTCTTATTTCATACTAAACGCATTATTATTAATTGTTTTCTTTTCTTTTTCTTTTCTTTTTTTTTGGGCCAACTTTTACATCTGGCGAAGTCCCTAGAGAATAGGAACTGAATTTTGCTTGTTAATCTGTTATCCCCTGGCAGGCGTGTGCACAGGGGTCGCTCGCCGCACAGCCTGATAACTCTGTCCTCAGAGTTACTCATATTTCTTTTCGTCGATGAGTAATTGACGTTTCAAGCCGGGCCTCGTTGCTGAGACCATAAATAAAAATACCAACTGCTGCGCCGGGATTTGAACTCACATACTCTCTATCTCGAGACCCATGTCTTGCCTCGAGACCAATTAGTCCCCAATTTTTTTTTTTCAGTGTGTTTTTTAAGCAAATATTTTACATTATAACCTTGATTATTTCATGTGACACTTTTTAATGTAATTGGTTATTAAAATTCATATTGGTTAATGAAATAAGTTACGGAAAGTCTATAGCATATCAAATCGTGATTAAGGGATAAGACAAAAAAAAAAAACAAAAACAAAAAAAAACACTTTTTCTTACCACTGCAGATGACATAGTCAATAGTCAGCTAGAACAACTAGTCATCATCATCATCATCATCGACTCTATCGTGGTTTGGCCGTCATCAAGCACCATGTGTGCTGGCTAGATGATCATGTCTCTCCACAACTTTCTATCTCCGCGGCTGTTTATAAATGTTGTTATTAACTTTCTACAAAACAAACTCACATAAACCGTATAGTATATTTTCTCTCAGCTTCCCTCTATCCCCTGCTTACCAGAGGGCACTGAGAACGCCAGCCTCATCCACTGTGCCTCCGCCATCCACAACAGCTGTTCCAGCCAGGCTGCCAGCTCGTTCGTTTCCTCTCACACCGGGATGTCCAGGAACGAAGATAACATATATCCCGATCAGTCTTGAGTTCTTTAGTGCATGTTATCAAGTTGAAAGAGTGCATACTATCAAGTCGTAATACTTCTAGGATATCAACTCTAAGGATTGTTGATACGATGTTGTCTAGTCGTAAAAGTGTAGCACATCAAGTTGTAGGAGTGTAATATATATTACATCGTAGGTGAATGAGATATGAAGTATAATAGCGTAGGATATGAACTCATAAGAGAGAAGTATATAAAGCCGTAAGAGGGCAGCGTATAGAGTCGTAAGAGTGATGGATATTAAAAGAGAGCAGGATATCAAGTCGTAAGAGTGATGGATATTAAAAGAGAGCAGGATATCAAGTCGTAAGAGTGGTGGATATTAAAAGAGAGCAGGATATCAAGTCGTAAGAGTGATGGATATTAAAAGAGAGCGGGATATCAAGTCGTAAGAGTGATGGATATTAAAAGAGAGCGGGATATCAAGTCGTAAGAGCGATGGATATTAAGTTGTAAGAGTAATAGGTATTAAAGATAAAGTTAAAGGTAAAGTACGAGACCTGAACCGGCATCTTAGCACACGAGTTTCCACCCATATGTGCTCGGCCACCTATCCAGAAATGCTCGGAGATTTCTGTATAGTGTCGCTTCAAGCATCGAAACTCACGATGCGAGGCGACATTCCCCACCTTCCCAGGGTAACACCCTGGTATCCATTTCTGCCAGAGGCTGGGTCGACCGTGGGGGTATTTTTTTTCCAACCACGAGTACATCTCCCACTGCTCTCAGCGGGAATCGAACACGGGTTGTCCGAACGTCGGTAGCCCTGTCGGGTGGTTTTCCGAACTAGGCTACCGAGGCCCCTGATGGATATTAAGTTGTAACAGAGTAGGATACGGATTCGTAAGAGAGCAGCGTATCAAGCTGTAAGAGTGATGGCTATTAAGTTGTAAGAGAATAATATATCAAGTCGTAAGAGTGATGGATATTAAGCTGTAAGAGAATAATATATCAAGTCGTAAGAGTGATGGATATTAAGCTGTAAGAGAATAATATATCAAGTCGTAAGAGTGATGGATATTAAGTTGTAAGAGAATAATATATCAAGTCGTAAGAGTGGTGGATATTAAGTTGTAGGAGAATAATATATCAAGTCGTAAGAGTGATGGATATTAAGTTGTAAGAGAATAATATATCAAGTCGTAAGAGTGGTGGATATTAAGTTGTAAGAGAATAATATATCAAGTCGTAAGAGTGATGGATATTAAGTTGTAAGAGAATAATATATCAAGTCGTAAGAGTGATGGATATTAAGTTGTAAGAGAATAATATATCAAGTCGTAAGAGTGATGGATATTAAGTTGTAAGAGAATAATATATCAAGTCGTAAGAGTGATGGCTATTAAGTTGTAAGAGAATAATATATCAAGTCGTAAGAGTGCTGGATATTAAGTTGTAAGAGAATAATATATCAAGTCGTAAGAGTGATGGCTATTAAGTTGTAAGAGAATAATATATCAAGTCGTAAGAGTGATGGATATTAAGTTGTAAGAGAATAATATATCAAGTCGTAAGAGTGATGGCTATTAAGTTGTAAGAGAATAATAAATCAAGTCGTAAGAGTGATGGATATTAAGTTGTAAGAGAATAATATATCAAGTCGTAAGAGTGATGGATATTAAGTTGTAAGAGAATAATATATCAAGTCGTAAGAGTGATGGGTATTAAGTTGTAAGAGAATAATATATCAAGTCGTAAGAGTGATGGATATTAAGTTGTAAGAGAATAATATATCAAGTCGTAAGAGTGATGGATATTAAGTTGTAAGAGAATAATATATCAAGTCGTAAGAGTGATGGATATTAAGTTGTAAGAGAATAATATATCAAGTCGTAAGAGTGATGGATATTAAGTTGTAAGAGAATAATATATCAAGTCGTAAGAGTGATGGATATTAAGTTGTAAGAGAATAATATATCAAGTCGTAAGAGTGATGGATATTAAGTTGTAAGAGAATAATATATCAAGTCGTAAGAGTGCTGGATATTAAGCTGTAAGAGAATAATATATCAAGTCGTAAGAGTGCTGGATATTAAGTTGTAAGAGAATAATATATCAAGTCGTAAGAGTGATGGATATTAAGTTGTAAGAGAATAATATATCAAGTCGTAAGAGTGCTGGATATTAAGTTGTAAGAGAATAATATATCAAGTCGTAAGAGTGCTGGATATTAAGTTGTAAGAGAATAATATATCAAGTCGTAAGAGTGCTGGATATTAAGCTGTAATAGGATATCAAGACAAAATAGTATTAATTATTTTAAATAAGTAGTAAGAGGCAATATTTCAGAGTCCATCTTTATCAATGAAAATAAGAAAAAAAATAGTTTCTAAGCCTCTAGTGTTATTTAAACCCAGTCCCAACATACGAATGTGGATCTTGAATAGACTGACATGAGACAAAAACCATTTTTGGATTCCATAGATTTTGCAGAGGAATGTTCAGAATGTCATAAATTGTTGAAAAAAGTGTAACGAGAATGTTCTAAGAAAGGCAAATGGATGGAAGTAGGAAGGGACTTTATCATCAACATCAGGAAGAAACAGGCAAAATCTTTGAGCCATGTCGTAGTTGCTGGAATACAATGTGAGAAATGGACAAATCAAAGGAGAAACGATAGAAGAGAACAAACAGAAAAGAGAGTAAACAACCTAAGATAATGACTTGGTAGGAAGTCAATACAGAAATGAGTACAGCATACAGGTCTTCATCTTCTACCGTTCAGCTCCCTGTGGAGCATAGGTCTTCCTTCAACAAACACCTTTCAAGCCGTTCTGTTTCTTGCCATTCTGTTAAGATCATTCCATGTATCCCCCATCATCCTCATCTCTGCTTCCAACTGTCTTCTCCAAGAATATTTTTGTCTTCCTTTTTGTCTTTTTCTTTGGGGATTCCAAAAAAAGGGCCTGTTGTGTAATACTCTCACTTGGCTTCCGTAGGGTGTGTCCTATGGCAGCGCCACGTATACAGACGTTTAACTGTAAAAACAGCAAATTGTAGAGAGATACGACCTTCTAGGACACCGAAGATGGTAGATGATGATGGTGATGATAAATAGGATACACAATTTGGAGAAGAGAAGCGGGATTGTGGACACTGACGTTCTTATTGATTGAAGCGGGATTGTGGACACTGACGTTCTTATTGATTGAAGCGGGATTGTGGACACTGACGTTCTTATTGATTGAAGCGGGATTGTGGACACTGACGTTCATATTGATTGAAGCGGGATTGTGGACACTGACGTTCTTATTGATTGAAGCGGGATTGTGGACACTGACGTTCGTAGTGGCTTTTGTCTCCTGCCTGAACTTTGTAGCGAGGTCAGTCAGCTAGCCAGTTAAATCTAGGAGATGTCACGTGAGTTTCGCGTCGCAAAGGCGGGGGTGGGGGCGGGAGTGGTATGGCGTATTACATAATTAATCTGACTAGGCTACTGAATTGTTGGTAGAAAGAGTGAGTCCAGTTTTTTGTGTGTGGAAAAATAAGCACGTAATTTTATGTAACAAATTTACTAAAAAAGAATCCCTGTGTGGATACGCCCACCCCACCTCTCTAGGTAAGGAGAGAAAAGAATAGTCACTGTTACCTGCCATGCATGTAGTAAGAGGTGGGTAAGGAGATTTGAAATCGTCGCCTGTACAATCGCGTAGAACGTGCACGGAGCAGTCTTGTCAACATGTTATCGTGATAAACTATATCATCTTGAGTCGAGGCACCAAATATTGTTCCAGCTATCGGGTTACCTTGAAAATGATGATGACGATGATTTCAGGACAACGAACAAGTCGAATATGAAAGATAAAAAACAACCAGGTCGTACTGGTTATATATTTATGGTTGTAAAATTGTCATCGAAGCAAGTCTTTAACCACATTATAAAACATAATAAGAGGTGCGCGTGGCCGTGCGGTTAAAACCACTGTTCCGCTGGCTAAAAAGCCGGCGCACGGTGTTCGAAGCCCGCGGTAGACAGAAAGAATTTTTTCTATCGGGGGTGAAATAAAAATCCCGAGTCTTACACGTCGTAGCGACTGCGTGACCAAGCGGCCTTTATCCTTCGGGTTCTATCGTTGCCCCCCCCCCCCCCCCCCCCGATATACACCAGCAATGGTACTATGTGTCGTAAAGATAGTTTATTTTTATTTTTTATTTTTATAAAACGTAATCGTCATATAAACTTCAATGTGAAAGATATCCTATCTCTATCTAAACTCTGTTGGTATGTTCTCCAATCTATATTCTCTTTAATACTCTTATGTGAGGCCGGTTAGTTACAATAACAGGCGACTGCCGGTAATGAAATTGTAACAGTTCGTATAGTATCATCTTTCTTTTGTAAACTAGATTCTAACTTCGACGACATAAGTCTGACCTGAAATATATTTTATCAAACGGACAAATTGGAGCCGCGATAGCTCAGTGGTTAGTGAACTGGACTACAAAGGACAAGAGGTAGGGTTCGATCCCAACCGACAGCTTCCGGATCACTCAGCCTTTAATGGGTACCGGATTTTTTTCTGGGAAAGTAAAGCGGCGGCACGGGCGTAATACCGACCACATTACCCCAAAAATCATGTGCTGAAGGTCTGTAAAATGTATGCTCACTAACACCATATTCCCTATACGCCACTTGGCGTGACGGGGGTACTTTACTTTTTTACTTTTTAAATGGACTAATTATCTTTGCTGATATTTCGTAAGTTGAGAAACGTCATGAGCTGAGGACTCTTAACTAATATACTATTTACTTGCCATTGGTTCTTACCTATCTTACTATGGTCTGGTGTTAACTACAATGTATATCTAACTCTGACTACCCATCTCTGGCTCCCTGTTTCTAACAACTATTCATGAGTCCCTATCTCTCAGTGTGATTCTTATTGACGTGTCTTTCACGGATATCTTTATGTATACAGTATTCTGCATCGCAGATGGACGAGACGTTTTGATCGAACGTGGAATAAAAAGTCTCAAACATCTGGTATTTCTTGTCAATCTGCAAGTTTGGAGTCTCGATCGGATGTTGCTAACTTTTCATTTCGCCGCCAGACCGGATGTTTGTCCCGCGGTCTATCGTTCTGACCGGAAGTTGAAATTTGTCAAGCTGTTGTTCGCTTGTGAGTCCGGAATTGTTTAGTAGGCTCCTACATTTCTGCACCTATCTCCTAAGGAACTTCTCCAGCTGTCTCCCTCTACCCAATAATATTGCACACTGAATTTACCGACGTATTTTGAAAAAAAATACTGTGACAAGTGGTGGAATGGATAATGGGAATTGCTGACTGTAATGAAACTGATTCCACGAATAGAACAGAATATAAAAAGAATAGACTAGAATAGAAAAAAAAAAGGAAAAAAAAGAATAGAATAGAAAATAAAATCATAAAACATAATATATCACAATATAAATTTCGTCCATATGCGTTCATCGGTATGACAAGAGAATAAACAACACGTACAACACGCTACACGATCACAGGAATAACAACACGTACATTTGACTACACGATCACATGAATAAACAACACGTACATTTGACTACACGATCACATGAATAAACAACACGTACAACACGCTACACGATCACAGGAATAACAACACGTACAACACGCTACACGATCACAGGAATAACAACACGTACAACAAGCTACACGATCACAGGAATTACAACACGCTACACGATCACAGGAATAACAACACGTACAACACGCTACACGATCACATGAATAAACAACACGTACATTTGACTACACGATCACATGAATAAACAACACGTACAACACGCTACACGATCACAGGAATAACAACACGTACAACACGCTACACGATCACAGGAATAACAACACGTACAACACGCTACACGATCACAGGAATAACAACACGTACATTTGACTACACGATCACATGAATAAACAACACGTACAACACGCTACACGATCACAGGAATAACAACACGTACAACACGCTACACGATCACAGGAATAACAACACGTACAATAGACTACAGGACCACATGAATAAACAACACGTACAATAGACTACAGGACCACATGAATAAACAACACGTACAATAGGCTACAGGACCACATGAATAAACAACACGTACAATTAGACTACAGGACCACATGGATAAACAACACGTACAACAGACTACAGGACACATGAATAAACAACACGTACAATAGACTACACGATCAAATGAATAAACAACACGTACAATAGACTACAGGACCACATGAATAAACAACACGTACAATAGACTACAGGACCACATGAATAAACAACACGTACAATAGACTACACGATCGCATGAATAAACAACACGTACAATAGACTACACAATCACATGATTAATTAAACAACACGTACAACACGCTACACGATCACATGAATAACAACACGTACAACACGCTACACGATCACATAGATTTCTGCTTAGCTTTAGTCAGAGCCTTGGGAAGAGATCACCTCGAGGTAAACCAATCCCTGACGGGCAAGTGGTCAAGTTTCAGTAGTGGTCAGGTGACCTGATAGACTCACTCATTGAGCCAGGCGTTTAATTCTTTCATTTTTTCCCGGCTATGTCAAATGAATCATCATTTTTTGGCCATGTAATGAGTAGGGAAGAACTAGAATATATTGTAACAGCTGGGAAAATTGAGGGACGAAGAGAGAGAGAGAGAGAGAGAGAGAGAGAGAGAGAGAGAGGAAAGCAAAGAGAAAACATATCAGACAGCTTAAGAGAATGGCTTGGCAAAAAGGTCAACAACAGAAATGATAAATAACTGTCGAGATAAAACATTGTGGAGAGACATGATCACCTACGCCAGCAGGCCCGGTACTTGATGATGATGATGTCAACTGCAGAGCACCAAACCGATATTAAATTCACACTTTACCAAATAAGCTAACCTTGTATGTGTTTATATAATATGCTTGTATATATATATATATATATGAAAATTAACACAGTAAAAACAGAGGCTATGAGAATAACCAAATTAAGACACCCATTAAACATCAAGATCAAAGATAAAGAAATAAAACAAGTAGAGGAATTCAAGTATTTGGCACAATGTTCACAGAAGATGGAAAACTAGACAGAGAAATTTACATGGGAATACAAAAAGCAAATGCTGTCACATACCAGCTTTCACCATTGCTAAGACATCCAAACATTTCTATGCCAGCTAAAAAACAAATAATAAATAGCATTTTCATACCAACTTTGTGCTATGGAAGTCAAACATGGACCCTTTCTAAATCACATTTAAAAAAGATCAATACATGTGAGATGCGATGCTTGAGAAAAGTAACAAACACAAGAAGAGATAGAATACCAAATGAAACCATAAGAAAAATGGTAGGAGCAAAACCCTGCCAAGAATATATATAACAACAACAACTTAAATGGTTTGGCCACCTGGTCAGAATGAATCCTCACCAATCACCATCAAGGGCGTTCTTCTCGAGAATGCATGACAAAATACCAAGAGGAAGACCCAGAAAAAGATGGATAGATGCAGTGACAGAGACATGTAACAACAAAGGAAAATCACTAATTCAGACAGTTTGAGCAGCTCAAGAATGACAAATGATATAAACCACGACACCTTTTAGGTATCAGTGAAAAGAGAAAAGAAGAAGAAGATATATATATATATATATGATACCTTTAAAACTCTGTATTATTTTAAACATGATCTTTTCACTCATTATATCTGTAGTAACGAGAAGCTATAACTTTAAAGCGTCACATTCAATATTTAATGCAGTCAATTAAATAGATTGACTGTAACATTTTCAAACAATCATTCTTCTTGGTTAATGGACATACAGTAATGGGAGACAACTAGTACCAGTTTCATCAATGATCTATTCTGATTAAAAAAAAACAACATCTCACAACGACTAGTGCTGGGCATTCCTGAGTTATTTGATATGATAAAGGACAAACGTATTTTCGAAAATCCCAAAATGATCAATGTATATTATTATTATTATTTTTTTTTTAATTACAGCAACATAGAGTTAGGGTTAGCGGGATAGAGTTCTGCCCCCTACCAAAGGAGAAGTAAGACGTCTCCTTTCCTTCGTTAGTCTTCGGGACACCCTTGGGCAAGGTGGAGCTCCCGTTTAGCTTCCCCCCCCCCCCCTATCAGGGGTTTGTGAAGCCATTGGAGCAGGTGGTGGATGGTGTTGTGGGAACAGCCGACAAGTAGTGCCGGTTATAGTCCCCACACGGCATTGGCAGGCAGAGGATCTCATGTATAGAGACAATGGCTGCGATCTCCGACTAGAACAGTCACTGCAAAGAAGTAAAGGAATGGCAAACTACCTTCTTATATTGCCTAGACTAATCATGACAAACCACAACTTTATATCTACAGGTAACGACGTTAATGGGGGCTCCACAGCCACCTCATCCGGTAGGGAGTGTCATGTGCTACAGGTGACACCCGATCGTCATCAAGTTACTGTATGCAAGATCAAAAATAAAGAGACACTAGCAATAAAACTTGGAACATTAGATCAGCATTCCAGGTTGCTAAAATAGAAAACATCAGCCAAGAAATGAAGAGAATGAAATTGAACATCTTGGGACTATGTGAAATGAGATGGAAAGGGGCAGGATTATTACAACGCGACAGCGGAAATGTAATTTACTCTGGGGGAACCACACACGAAAGAGGAGTAGGCATCATGTTAGATAGAGAAAGAAGCAAAACAGTGAAAGGATTTTGGCCAGTATCAGATAGAATTCTGCTAGTAAAATTGAGAGGTAGACCAATGGATATCAACATAATTCAAGCTTATGCACCAACAAGTAATAGCGAAGAAGAAGACATTGCCACTTTTTACAATGAGCTAGAGATGACCATGGAACAGTGTAAATCCCAAGAAATAACTATTATATTAGGGGATTTCAATGCAAAGGTAGGAACAGCTAAAGTGCTAACTGTGACTGGGGGGTAAATGTGACTGGGGGGCATGGCCTTGGAGAGACGAATGATAGAGGGGATAGATTGATAGATTGGGCAAAGACACATGAAATGATTATAGGTAACACCTGGTTCAAACAACACCCTAGGCGACTACCAAAGCCCAGACAAAAAAGTACACAATCAAATTGATTTTATACTGGTACAGAGAAGATTCAGGAATGGGCTAATATCTGTTAAAACAAGGCCAGGAGCAGATTGCAATAGTGACCATGTACCAGTAGTTGGAAAGATAAGAATAAAACTGCGGAAGGCACATAAATCCCCAAGAAATATAAAATTAGAACTAGATATACTTTGAGTAGATAAACAGATGAGTGATAAGTATGGCACGATAGTACAAAATAGATATAATGGTATTGAGAAAATACAGGACATCGAGGAGCAGTGGGAAATGCTCAAACAATCGGTTCAACAAACATCAAAAGAAGTAATACCAGTGACCAAAAGAATCAACAACAAAAATGTATGACAGACAAAATATTACAAATAATGCATGAAAGAAGAAAATATAAGAAAGAAGAACGGACATACAAAATATTGCACAAAGCGATCCAGAACTAATGCAGAGAAGCAAAGGAAGGATGGTTAAAACAGAAATGTGAAGAAACGGAAAAACAACAAAAGAAAGACTCAAAATTTATGCACAATCAGTTAAATGAATCAACAGGAAGAAAAGCAGTCAAAGTTTCAGGATGTGTTAAATCAAAGGAAGGAAATGTAATAATGTGACAGGAGAAGACAAAAGGACGATGGACAGAATATATAAGTCAATTCTATGATGATGAAAGACCAGCGTTAAACAATTCAAACAAAGACACAGGACCACCAATTATGCAGAGTGAAATGGAGGACACAATTCAACACATGAAAAGAGGCAAAGCTCCAGGTCTCGACAATATAACAATCGAAGAGATAAATGCATTAGGAGAGCTGGGATTACAAGTCATAACATAACTACTCAATGACATATATAACACTGAACACATACCCGAAGATGTACTAAAATCTATCTTTGTAGCCATATCGAAGAAGTCAGGCGCCACTGATTGTGAAGACCATCGCACTATTAGTCTCATGAGCCATATGACTAAAATATTACTAAGAATCATCGTGAGACGTGTGAGGAGCAGAATAAAACCAGAAATAAGTGATGAACAATGTGGATTTGTGGAAGGAAAGGGCACCAATAACGCAATATACATCTTAAAAACATTGATAGAAAGATCTATAGAGGTAAAGAAAGATCTATATATATGTACTTTATAGACTACACAAAAGCATTTGACAAAGTAAAGCATGTGGAAATAATCAATATGCTGAAGAAATTAAACATTGATGGCAAGGCTCTGCGAATCATAAAAAAACATGTACTGGCAACAAACAGCAACAATACGAATTAACAACCAAACAGGACAATTTAAACTTATAAAATAAGGAGTCAGACAAGGCTGTGTTCTGTCGCCGGATTTGTTTTCACTTTACAGCGAACATATTATGAGATCAATAGCAGACACAAAAGGAATTGAAGTCAACGGTCACAACATAAATAATTTGCGATATGCGGATGACACAGTCTTAATAGTAGAGACAGAGAAGGAACTACAAGAAATGATAAACATAATAGTAAAAGAAAGCATCAAGAAAGGTCTCAGTCTGAACAGTAAGAAAATAGAAGTAATGTTCATATCAAAGAAACAACCATCACCAGCATGCAGCATAAAAATAAACAGGACAAATTTTAAACAAAAGTGCAACGCGTCAAATACTTGGGCACAATAATAACATCAGATGGGAGATGCACCGCTGAAATAAAAAGCAGAATAGCTCAGGCCAAAGTAGCATTTCAGAAATTGAAAAATATCTTATGCAACAAATCTATGTCAATAGAAATGAGAAAGAGAGTTCATCGGTGCTATATAGAACCAATTCTGACCTACGGAAGCGAATCATGGACAGTAGACAAACAAATGAAAAGACGATTAGAGGCCACAGAGATGGGATATCTTATAAGAATGTTAAATGTTCCATGGACAGCTAAAAAGACCAATGAGGAAGTTCTCAAAGAGACCAACACAAAAAGGCAGCTCCTAAAAAACAGAAAGAAACAATCAACATTTTTCGGGCACATCACGAGAAGAGAAATGTTGGAATACTTGGTTACTACTGACAAAATAAAAGGAAAGAGAGATCGCGGACGACAAAGAGAGAAAATACTGGATAGCTTGGTGTCATGGCATCGAAAACATTCATCAACTGAACTGATACGATGCACTGTGGAAGGACATGATCGCCTACGCCAACCTGTATGGTACATGATGATGATGATGAGCATATAGTTAAAAAAGAGGGTTATGCTAAACTTGGTATATATATATATATTTAATTATTTACAGAAGTATTATTTCCATGTTTATTATGGTAGAAATACACAAGCTATGGAGATTAAACATTATCTTACGATTTTAAGCATATCTTACTTAAATTCGCAAATGGATGCAACAAACATTCGGAGTAAGTGATGATCCACTGACAGCTGTGAAGAAACGAAAAATGAATTAGCTTGGCTACGCATCTCTATCGTCTGGCGAGGCAAAGATCATTTTGCATGAAAATGTGGAAGAAGGGAGAAGGAGAGGTAAACAGGGAAAGAGATGAGAAGATAACACCAAAGAATGGACAGGCCTCAACATTGCAGAATCCTAAAGAATGATAGAGAGCAATGGACACGGTTGACGAAGTGTGTCAATAGTGCCCAGCGACCTCATGGGGTTATGGAATGAAGAAGAAAAAGGAAATGATAGTGATAGAAAAGAAAACAATGAAACGAAAGTTACAATTATGCCATCTAGGAACCTTCAATGAAAAGAAAAATGCAAAGTGGATTGATTGGTATAATACCATGGGATTCACCCGAGCTGTTTACTCCTTGCTAAAATGATAACATACAAAAACGATACGAGCGACGTTGAAAAGGCAATGCACCACATCGGTTTTCTCAGCTAATAATAAACATAGAAGCATGAAGTTTTGCACACTTTAAATATGGCATGTATCGATTGAGTGCACCTAATTACACTTCAATTGGCCAAATAATACGGCTGCACTAAACCGTTGAAATGGAGCATGTTAGCAACTTGCGTTATAAGCAGCGAATTGTGACAGAATTTCTCGTTTTAGAGAAGGAGACTGTTAGGAACATTCACAGGTGCTTATGTGATGTGTATGGAAGTTTAGCAGTCGACAGGAGCACAGTAAGTCGCTGAGTTCAGAGAATAAAGGAATCGGAAAGCGGAGGTACGGAGCTTCTTGAACGGCCGCGTTGTGGACAGCCTGCCACAGACACCAATGCAGAGATGTTGAAATGCACTAAGGGCATTATTCTTGTTGATAGGCGCATCACTACTCAACAATTGGCTTTAAAGTTGTCAGTCAGCATCGGTAGTGCAAATGCAATTATAAAAACTTTCGGATTCTCTAAGGTTTGTGCAAGATGTGTTCCACGAAATCTCACAAATGAGCACCGATTGCAAAGAAAAGCAATTTCTTTTGAACTTTTGGGGCGTTTCAATGTTGATGGAGAGAACTATTTGGCTAAGATTTTTACAGGTGACGAAACCTGGACACATCATTCTGAACCTGAAACAAAAAGACAGCCAATGGAGTGGCATCATCCGCACTCACCACAAAGAAAGAAATTGAAGACATCTCTTTCAGTTGGAAAGGTCATCGTCACTATCTTTTGGGACATTGAAGGTGTGATTCTTGTGGATGTTATGCCAAGAGGACAGACAATCAATTCGCAAACTTACATTAAGACATTGAAGGTGTGATTATTGTGGATGTTATGCCAAGAGGAGAGACAATCAATTCGCAAACTTACATTAAGACATTGAAAAAGCTCATTCAACGTTTTCGCAGAGTTCGGCTACACAAGAATCCAGCAGACCTGCTTCTCCTTCACGACAATGCGCGCCCTCACACAAGTCTGGCAACAGGGGAAGTAATCATCAGATTGGGTTGGGCTGACCCATCCACCATACAGTCCATATCTGGTACCCTCTGATTTCCATCTCTTTGGTCCACTTAAAGATGTCCTCCGTTGAATAATGCAGGTTTGAAGATAATGCAGGAGTGATTCATGCAGCGATGAGAAAGCTACACGATCAGACATAGACTGGTAAAGGCTTGGAATACATGCACTTATTGCGCGCTGGCGTAAAGCTGCACAAGTGAGTGGGGATTATGTTGAATGATACCGATGTTTCCAGGACATATCCATATATCATGTGTAAAAAGTTCATACTTTTTTGAATTAGCGGTTCGCGAGAAAATCGATGTCGCGCATTACTTTCTGAATGCACTAAGTATAATCAAAGATGACAGGAATATGTAACAGAATTATTTTATCACTTTATAAAATTTTAAAATAGGAAATGGAAAAAGCTATACAAGCAATGAAAAAGGGAAAATCAACAGCACCTGACAATATACAGAGAGAGAGAGAGAGAGAGAGAGAGAGAAAGAGAGAGAGAGAGAGAGTTGATCAAGATACTAGAAGATTGTGACATTGAAGTGATCACAAATGTATGCAATGACATATACCATACAGTACAGGATACATACCAAATAAACTAAAAACATCAACTTTCATCCCATTGCCTAAAAAGAATGGTGCAGTTCAATGAAGTGACTTTAGAACAATAAGCCTAATTGGCCATGTAACAAAAACCTTGCTAAAAGTTACACAAGGAAGGATTCAGAATAAAATCAATTTTGAATTAGAAGAACAATAATTTGGATTTATGAAAAAAACAGTGGGACAAAAGAAGCCATATTTTGAATGAGGACATTAATCGAAAAGTATACAGACGTAAACAAACTAATATATGCCTGTTTCATAGTCTACACCAAAGCTTTTGAAAGTATATAATATAAACAACTTATAGACTGCCTAAAAGATATACATCTTGATGACACATTCATACGACTAATATGTAATTTATACTGGAGCAAAGAGCAATAATAAAATATAACAAAGAGAACTCTACACCCATTGATAGTAAGACAGGGATTGCATCCTATCATCAAGCTTGTTCAATCTATACACTGAACAAATCTTTAAAAACATCACATGCCTAAACATCAGTGGAAAGATAATCAATAACCTAAGATATGCTGATGATACTGTATTACTAGCAGAACATCCTGAAGATCTACAACAATTACTTAATGAAATAAACATCTCAAGCGAAAAAAATGGACTATATATGAATACAAAAAAGACTAAAACTGTGATT
The DNA here is from genome assembly GCA_032433765.1 of Megaustenia siamemsis. NCBI lineage: Eukaryota > Metazoa > Mollusca > Gastropoda > Stylommatophora > Ariophantidae > Megaustenia > Megaustenia siamemsis. The sequence continues at coordinate 127,902,811 of JAVIAB010000092.1, read as the reverse complement.
ATGAACAGAGAAAATACTCAAAACCCACAAGTGGATATCAAATTTGAAGGAATAGACTTGGAGACAGTTCAGAACTACAAAAACCTGGGGCATACTATAACCAGTGATGGAAAATGTAGAACTGAAATAAACAAAAGAATAGGATTTGCAACAAAATAATTTTAATGCCATGAAAAATATACTAACATAAAAAAATAACACCGGGGCTAAAACTGAGAATAGCAAAATGTTATATCTTCTCAACATTCTTGTATGGTGCAGAAACATGGTAACATTAGACAAGAAAACAGAACAGAAAATTGAAGCCTTTGAAATGTGGATTTACAGAATAATAATAAGAATTGGATGGAAAGAAAAGAAAACAAATGATGAAGTCTTGAAATAGCTAAAAATGAAATGAGAACTACTAAACACAATTCAAACAGGACAAACGCCATTTTTGCTCATGTTACAGCAACCTGCTAAACGTAATCTTGGAAAGGAAAATACAAGGTAAAAGAGTCAGAGGCAGACTAAGACCAACATGGCCGAGTAACATCAAAAGATGGGCAAGTCAATCTATGACAACCTGAATTATCAAAGCAAGAGGCAGAGCGGAATGGTGCTCCATGGTGGCCAGCCTTCGATGCGGAGACTGCACTCAATGAAAATGGTTACTCATACAACTCAGAAAGACTGACTGTGAAAGAGTTAAAAAAAATATTTGTGATTCTTCTAAATGCTGCCTAAATTGAAACTTGTTCATCATAGAGGGAGAGCGGTAATGGACCTTCTATATGAACAGACACCTCCCTCCCAACATCGCTGGGACCATAGTGACCTGAACTTCACTGACCTGTCTGTTAAGATGCAGACCATTTCTCGGAAGCCCCTCGAGACGTGTAGTAACGTCATTGATTAATTTATCCAGTAGTGAGGTTGCCTAGCTTTATGATCCTTAAAAAAAATGGGAGATATAAAAGATACAGACAACCAAGAGCATTTCTGACCGTTGAAGAACGATGTCTATTTTTATTCGATCTGGTTCGACTGGAGAATGTGCTTTCGAAGTCAGCAGATAAGAAGCTTCTAGAGACAGAACACAATTGAGACCTGTTAGTTTCTTGCATTTGAAATTTAAGAAAAAAGTATTTTATTTTTCTTCTTTCCTTTCTCATTTGCCTTTCAGCGTCGAGGGGAGATATACTTTGTGGTCTTTTGCTCTTCTGTTCGCATCTGCTGCTGTTATGCTTCCTAGTGTTTCAAATATCTCGTCAATCCATCTTTTTCGTGGTTAGCCATTTGGTCTGGTGTTCTTCCGAATTTTATTGTAGGCTTTTTTTTTTTTTTTTTTTTTTAATCTCTCTGCCTTTTCACGTGGCCAGACCATTTTATCTGTTGTTTCTTTAGATATTCCTTGGTGAAGGTTATTCCTAGTTTTTTCTCAGTTTTTCATTTCTGATCTCATCTCTCAGACTGTTTCCTGTCATTCGTCTAACACATTTCATCTCGGTTATTTGTTTTTTTTTTTAAATATTGTTCTTGCATCTAGAGTCCAGGACTGGCATTGGTAGCACAACGTTGGGATGAAGATTGTATTGTAGACTGCCCGTTTTGCCTCTAGTGTTATTTCCTTGTTGGACAATAGTGGTGATAACTGTCCAATGATTTGACAAGCTTTGCTGCATCTTGAATCTATTTCTACTGTTTCTGAATTATCATTTGTCACTAGAATTCCTAGGTATTTAAATTCCTGTACTTGTTTTAGGTGTCGGCCGTCTATAGTTATGTTGATGTTATGTTTTTCTTTTGCGATATTTATCTTTCTACGAGTCACCTTTCAGTCGTGTATTGTTTGGTATGTGGAATCAATATTGCGTGTATGAGCGTTAGTCATAAACCAACAATTCGAGTGATTTATTGCAACAACCGTCAAATGGTTCCAGAAGAGATTGCTTATCACTCTGCTAGATCAGTAGTTGCCAAAGCAAAAAGAGGGCTAATTTTCAATATTAGGAAGAAACAATCATCATTTTTTGGCCATGTAATGAGAAGAGAACAGCTGGAATATATTGTAACAACTGGGAAAATTGAGGGACGAAGAGATAGAGGGGAGCAAAGAGAAAAGATACCAGACAGCTTATGAGAATGGTTTGGCAGAAGGTCAACAACAGAAATAATAAATAACTGTTGTGATCTAAAGTTGTGAAGAGACATGATCACCTACGCCTGCAGGCTTGGTACTTGATGATGATAATGAGCTCAGTAGGATTGGGTGGTCTTAAGGTATGGCATCGACTCTGGACAGGAAGGTACCGGGTTATAATTCCGCAACAGGCGGTGGAGATTTTTCTCCGGAGTCCGCGGCTTCTTCGTGGCTTTACCATTACATGTTCTCTAAATAGTGAGATCCGATGTGTCGTTTAGGATAATGGCGAAAAACAGGATGTCCCGTGAGCCTTTTGCGAATATAAGAGAACCAATGGCAGCTACAATCGAGAAGAGGAAGCCAAAAATGACCGCTGCCGCGGTAAAAAAATATTTAGATTTAAGAATCTATGAACTCTTTCTGTACGTTTCCCCGCACTGTGAGCCATGCCGATTTCGGCCGCATAGTGCGCCACTCTCAATTTGATTAGTGTGAACCGTCTTCAAACCATGTTCTTTTTACATGTCTTGTATCATCTTGGTATTGGTGAAATCTAATACCTTGTTCAATTATTGGAAAAAAATCATGTATATGTTAGATAAATAGAAATATGTAGATTGATTCTTAAAACCAGGAAACATTTTTGTCTCTGAAATCTCTTCCGCTGCATCGATAAAAAGCTTCCGTATGGAAAGAGTTAATGTCGAAGATGAGCGAGTCGGGCCGAATGGCGCAGCTATCGGGACTTTCCGTACATTAGCGTCACAACACATCCACGTCATATTAATGGGTGCACTTACAGGAAGAAGACCTCTAATTGTTGTGTCCTTATGTAACTAATAAAAAAGAAGAACAATGATGATGATGATGCTAAATTGATGAAATATAAATAATGAACAAGAATAATAGTTTTCTACTTCTCCTTTAATCGGTTTGTTTAGCTGTTCACTCTTTTATCACGGACACTTGAGAAGAAAACTAAGAAACATAACAACAAATAAATAAATAAATAAGTAATGACAGAAGTGCATGCGGTAAAGTATTACTACTGTAGACAGTAATCTAGCAACCATATTAACTAATACGTTTTATTAATCTTTATTTGTGAAATGGTAAACATTTGTGAATTATTTAATATTACACACGAAAAGAGTATTTATTCCTGCGGATAATATGATTCACAATGTGGAGTTGTGCGTCCATTACTTCACTTTTGTTCACATCAACTTTTAGACTTGGACATTTTCCCATTGTCTGTGATAACGTACCGACTCTCTAGGCTGTAGAGCAAGAGCCGGAATAATGGCCAGCAATGACAGGTTAATCATTACAATTTGACTGAGTCTAGGTTTACCTAGATTGCATATATACATTTCTTTCTTTCTTTCTTTCTTTCTTTCTTTCTTTCTTTCTTTCTTTCTTTCTTTCTTTCTTTCTTTCTTTCTTTCTTTCTTTCTTTCTTTCTTTCTTTCTTTCTTTCTTTCTTTCTTTCTTTCTTTCTTTCTTTCTTTCTTTACATTCATTTGTCTTAGTTTAAATAAAATAGCTACTTTTATAAAAAATGAGACGTATTCCTCGTAATATTATAATTTTTTCTCATATCTATTGTAACGTATTCAAGATGATGCAGCTGGTATTATTGTTATGAATATTTTTCAAACACGAATTTCTTGTACATTATTAAGAAATATGTACACCGTGACAACATTATTGTGCAAGATACTGATTTTCTTTTTTTATGTTTAACATTCATATATTTGTGTTTTGTTATGAATTACATATATTATAAAGACTTAGGTAGAATGAGCTGGACATGCTGTCCACATGTTTGTCTCCGCAACGAAGGTTGGCTACCATGGAGCGCCATTCTGTTCTGTCTCTTGCTTTGATGGTGCAGGTTATCATAGGCTGATTTGTCCATCTTTTGATGTTACTCGTCCATGTTAGTCTTGGTCTGCCTCTGCCTCTTTTACCTTGTATTTTTCCTTCCAATATTAATTTTAGTAGGCTGTTGTGTCTTTTAACATGCCCAAAAAATGTCATTTATCTTGTCTTGATTGTATTTAGTAGTTCTCTTTTTATTTTCAGCTGTTTTAAAACTTCATCGTTTGTTATCTTGTGTTTCCATCCAATTCTATCTATTCTTCTGTATATCCACATTTCAATGGCTTAATTTTCTGTTCTGTTTTCTTGTCTAATGTCGTTGTTTCTTCACCATATAGGAATATTGAGAAGATGTAACATTTTGCTATACTTAGTTTTAGCCCTGGTGTTATTTGTTTTGATGTTAGTATGTTCTTCATGGCATTAAAATTACTTTTTTGCATACCTATTCTTTTGTTTATTTCAGTTGTACATTTCCATCACTGGTTATAGTATGTCCAAAGTAGTTGTAGTTCTGAACTGTCTCTTGGTCTATTCCTTCAATTTTGATATCCATGTGTGGGTTTTGAGTATTTTTGTTTATGATTTCCTTTGTTTTCTCACTGGTTACAAAGAATTAATGCTAAAACTGAAGGTTATATTCACATGATCAGGAACAAGAAACGTGCATCTAGGCAGGACTTGAGCTGTTGTAATCATCTCTTGTGATGGGCCACTGTTTTAATTATGCACCGCTTTATTAGTTTATTAATTTGTAGTTGACTCCGCGCTTTCGTTCATAATATTTACTTACAACATTATATCAATTTGAAGTTACACATTCAATAAATGAAGTGAAAATAGGCGCACATAATTATTGTGGTATAGTAGTAAAATGTACAATTAACCCTTATGTACGAGTGTGAAAGCTGGAAAACAAGAGATATAGAAACAAAGTTGAACGCATTCGAAAATAAATGTGTAAGAAAAATACTTGGTATAGCGTGGAATGAATTCAAAACAAACGAGGAAATTAGAGAAATCGCCAATCAACCACTAATATCTTCAGTAATAAAGAAAAGACAATGGTCATATGTTGGACATATGATGAGAAGAGATAATAACCGAATAGCAAAGCAAACCCTCATGTGGGAAACAACAGGAAAGAGAAAAAGAGGAAGACCCAGAGAGACACTGAGAAGAACATAGATGAGAGAGGCAAGAGCAGCAGGAATCGGCTCCCTCAATGAGATAGAGCTGCTTGCAGAGAACAAAGACAAATGGCGAGATTTGATAAAATATCTTTAAAAGAATTGAAAACTGCTAGAACAAAAATTGAGATAAGAGAAGGAGTATCTTGGTCTACGCCCTATGGGCCGGCTATGGCTCGAAAGGTCAATAGACAGACAGACAGACAGACAGACAGACAGACAGACAGACAGACAGACAGATAGATAGATAGATAGATAGATAGATAGATAGATAGATAGATAGATAGATAGATAGATAGATAGATAGATAGATAGATAGATAGATAGATAGATAGATAGATAGATAGATAGATAGATAGATAGATAGTAGTACTGTGGAGTGATTTTGAGGATATATGCACATAAATAATTAGCACTAATTCATTTCTTTTCTAGATCTATTTTAATCTGGTTGTCTCTCTCTTCTCCTTTCATTTCAACTCCATGTTAGATCATAAGTCTTCAACAAAAACTTTCCTAGCCATTCTGTTTCTTGCCATTCTTTTAAGATCATTCCATGTCTTCCCCATTATCTTTTTTTCTGTTTCTATATGTCTTCTCCACGAATATTTTGGTTTTCCTCTTTGTCTTTTTATTGGGGAATCCCCAAAAAGGCCTGTCGTGTAATACTCTCAGTTGGCTTCCGCATTCTGTGTCCTATCCAGCGCCATCGTCTTCATTGTATCTCTTCATCCACTGATATGATATTTGACTGGTACTTTTCCCTAATTCTTTGTTAGTGATTTTGCCATATTATCCTTATACTCTGCGCAAGCACAATTTAATGTTTGTCTGCCTGTTTACAGAAAGGAGATTAGAATTGTACATCTTTAAAAAAAAAATAACTGGGTTTATTTTTGAGCTGGAAAGAAATTGTCTTTGCATTCACGATCGTTTTTACCGTACATCAGATAGTCACAGAAAAAAAAAATGTCAAGTCACGTTTCCCTTTAGCCTTATACAAAGCGATACAGTCATACTTGTCACTCTCTACTCCCATTTTCCTCACTTGGCAGTAATCGCTCTGTAAAACAAAACAAAACATAACATTTCAACATGAAAATTGAACACATTTAACGTATTTGTCATTTTTTAATGCTAATACGTTACCTTATTTTTTTCCCGCCAAAGAATAGAAAATGACTCTGCTTCTATCACAACAAAAAGTTGTTTAAATTACATTTTGATCGTGAATAAATATATCTGCAAATAATGGCACGTAATATGAACCCATAATTAAAGGGGGAAGGGGAGGATAAAAAAAGGACGTGAATAAATTACTCCGTTTTAAGAAAGGTAATTGGCCAAATTTTTCTTTAAGAAATTGTGTAAAAATAAACGATGAATATAGTTTCTATCTACTGTATTTTGTAAGCGATCAAACTGGATAGAGCTCAGTTAGGTTAATTTGTTTAAAGATGAACATGTATGCCAGTCTAATCCACTATTTTCTTTTATATTCAGTTTTTTTTAGCAAACATTTGACCGTATAACTCAATAACACGTTTATTTGATAACAAACAGTAAATGTTTCTTGCCACGCTCTGAAAGGTGTGTTTGGTGATAGTGACCATATTTGTTCATGGCGTACGGCATATTTCTCGGTGATGTAGTCAGTATCACGCCAGGCCGCCTTATTTCCCAGAAAAAGTTATACATTTAAATTGGCAGTAGTAATGTATTACGCAGCTAATTACTATTAAAAAACCGAAACAATAATCACATGAAATAAATACACGTTTTCTGACTAGATAAAGAATAATATATTTATTTAGAAATCAGTGGTGACTGTAGATAAGGATGTCTTGATGGGCTGAACACATTAAATATGATAACCGTATTAATAAAATAAAACCCAGATTGTACATTGCTGTTTAACATACAACACAAACTCGTTAAAAACGGTGAATCATACATAAATTATACAAAAAAAACGAGTAGTGAGAATTTTGTTTAAAAAATCGAAGGAAAGACCTGAGAGTTATTAAGAACATATTTTGGCAGCAACTATTTATAGAAAAAATTGTTATTGGCAAGGAAATAATAAATGTTAAATGGATTAAACATTGAGTTAAAGAAAACAGCTAAAGTAAAAACATAGTCATGAAGTCACCGGATGTATTCTCCATGTACGGTTAAAACATAATTCCACCAGTATAGAGTCTGGAGTGGACTCAATGGTGGCAATGTGCATTTATGGTAATCCAAAAATCTCCACATGTTGGGGATTGTAGACATTTTATTAAGCAATATATGTACAATATGTAGCTTTATTTATGACATGAGACGCTTACGTAGAGTGTTCTGTAAATAAAACCACCTCCTTGATCATCTAAGTCATTGGATCGTAACCCTGGTGTGTTGGGTTAGTGTTGATCCTGGTGTGTTGGGTCAGTGTTGATCCTGGTGTGTTGTGTCAGTGTTGATCCTGGTGTGTTGGGTCAGTGTTGATCCTGGTATATTGGGTCAGTGTTGATCCTGGTATGTTGGGTCAGTGTTGATCCTGGTATGTTGGGTCAGTGTTGACCCTGGTGTGTTGTGTCAGTGTTGACCCTGGTGTGTTGTGTCAGTGTTGATCCTGGTGTGTTGTGTCAGTGTTGATCCTGGTGTGTTGTGTCAGTGTTGATCCTGGTGTGTTGGGTCAGTGTTGATCCTGGTGTGTTGTGTCAGTGTTGATCCTGGTATGTTGTGTCAGTGTTGATCCTGGTGTGTTGGGTCAGTGTTGATCCTGGTGTGTTGGGTCAGTGTTTATCCTGGTATGTTGTGTCAGTGTTGATCCTGGTTGTTACTTTCTTTCAGCTTGGCTTGGACTTTAAAGCTTTTACAAAGATATGATCTGTTCATTATTTTATGCTATCTGCGCAACTCATTTCCAATATGCATTTTAGTAATAAATAATGTTATATTTGCTAGTAATTAGTACAAAAATCAAGTTACATTTAATATATAACATTTTCAGCTCAGTTTAGTTTAGTTTAGTTTAGTTTAGTTATGTTTAGTTTAGTTTAGTTTAGTTTAGTTTAGTTTAGTTTAGTTTAGTTTAGTTAACGCATCATCCCCGTCGTACATTGGGCACATCCGCAAGCGCTTAAATCTTCTCTCCAGCATGTCCCTCAGTGTGTTGAGACTGACGACTCCAGTTATGTCTTGATTTGCCATTATTTTGTGTCTCCAGACATATCACTCATTTCTGGCGTCTCCAGTTTTGACTTGTTCTTCGTTCAGTCTGGATGATTGTTTCTTCATAATGTTGGAAATTAGCTCTCTCTTTGCTTTGGCCTCTTGCAGAACGTTTTCATTATTATTCTGAGCGGTCCATAGTATTTTCAACATTCTTCTGTAAAACCAGATTTCTACAGCCTCCAGTGAATTTCTCATCTATTGTCCTATTGTCCGTGATTCACACCCATATGTTAAGACTGGCGCTACATAAAATTTAAGAACTCTTTTTCTTGTTTCTATTGAGAAATATTGATTGCACAGTATCTTCCTCATTTTTTGGAAAGCTGCTTTTGCCTGAGCCATTATGCATCTCTCCTCTGTTGTACATATACTATATAAGGTTAACATTGTTCCCAGATATCTAAATGAATGCATTATATTTATTATTATGTATATATATATGTATTATATTATATATAATTATAATTTAAGCACATCTTTATATATTATATATACATATAAACATATAATAATATATTATGTTACTATTATTATGTGTCAAATTCCCTCTCCTCAATATATGGAGGGCTAGAATTTGCCATAGGAGATAAAGTGTGAGTGTAACTTTACGGACAATGAAAAATTATGAACAATTTTAACGGAATAATATATAGGCTTGGCTAATGGTAATTGGTTTAAATTTAGTTATTTATTTTGAAAGCAATGAACATATTTGACGAGCTTCTGTGTGCAAATATGAAAGTTCCTTTCATTAGACATAAATAATGTAATGCATACAAAAATAAAATAAAAACACAAAAAAACTAACACATGACAGAACAGCCACCGGGAAGGTAAAAATAGTTTACATATCAACGTTGACAAAGGGATATAAAAAACATTAAAAAATATATTTATGTGATTGTTCGTCAGTTCCTCTTGGGCAGAGAACGATACACAAAGATAAGAAATAAATAACATATTTAAAAAATCTTTACATGTCCAACATTGGATGCTATTATTCTTGCAATATCGTCAGAAGTTGCACATGACTCACAGAGTCTCACCACAAGGTCAGTGTTCTGAGCGAGCATTTGCATGCCAGTATGTAGTAGAGACATTATTAAATATGTTAGTCTGAACTACATGAAACCGGAAACTATGACTGGCTACAAGAAAGAACGTTTCAAAACATGTTCATTTAAAATATTGAAATAAAAATGTGAGAAGTGAGTCCATAGATACACTAATATCACCTCGAGAAGGCATCTAGGGAAAACAAGGCAACAAGGAATGCACTGAACTGTAGGAACAACAAAAGCAATCCAGATAGTTTGAATTTTCACCCACATTTTTACAAAATAAAATTAAAAAAAAATCGTTAATGTTTCTTAATGAAAACGAAATGGCAACAAATAAACGTTTCCTCTTTGTTTTCTTTTGTTGGGGATTTCATTTAAATAGTTTTGATTTAAACACTGAACACAAGTAAAAAATAGTGAAAATATCTGATACTTAATGAATATATAATATTTCGATTTCAAATACACACACTAATAAGGACATGCGTATCATTCGTGTTATAAATAAGAACAATAAATGGCACCAGATTTGTTAATTGGTGTTAGAATGAGAGCTCTAATTTAGCATTTACAAAAGAACATTGTATATAGTTCACAGTAGTTACAGCACTGAGGAATCTTGCAAATGAAAACCTGTCTGATTTATTAAGAACAACACGTCACTAGCTCTGCAAGCAATGTGGGAGAATTCTGATTCAGTAATTCATCTCGCTGCAATATTTCTGGAAATGATGACACAGGCAAGTTGGCTAAGGAGAGGAGCAAACTGCATCAGCCGGATACAAATACAACTGTGTGGAGACCAAGAGGTTTGCCAGGAACCATTGGAATACAGAAAATCTTGGTCCCATTAAAGATTACATGTTCACAGAGCTCAAAAGAAAAAAAAAAAGCGACAAATTGTTAACTCCGAGAAGGCTATACTAGACTGAAGTACCATCTTGTCAACATACTAAGAAAATCAAGTTCTGATGAGTATGATTGTGACTGGCAAAGTAATTGCTGAGAATCTGTCAAAGTCATGTCCGGCCTATGTTACAGAGAGGAAGTAATTGCTGAAAATCTGTCAAGTCATGTCTATGTTACAGAGAGGAAGTAATTGCTGAAAATCTGTCAAAGTCATGTTCGACCTATGATACAGAGAGGAAGTAATTGCTGAAAATCTGTCAAAGTCATGTTCGACCTATGATACAGAGAGGAAGTAATTGCTGAGAATCTGTCAAAGTCATGTCCGACCTATGATACAGAGAGGAAGTAATTGGTCAGCAGTAGACAGCACCACACACGAATAAGTTGTACGGTAATATCACCAGCCTGGATCTGATCAATGCTTTCTTGACATTATTGTCGTCTAAAGCTGACACTCAGAAGATAAATAAGGACTATTTTTATTTTTGACTAAAAACTATGACCAAAAAAAATTAATACAAAAAAAAAACACAAAAAAAAAACAAAACGAGGAGACCGACTGAAGGCGTGGTTTGAATGAAGAATGGTGAGGATTCAAGTGGCAGCTAAGAAAGCCGCAGATATTCAATTGTAGAAATAGCTCTGTGCACGCTGAGTTATAATTACTAGGTCGGAACAATAACAGTTTTATTTGAAAAGTTCCCCAAGGGAGCATGTTTAGGGCACATTGTGAATTTATTGGGTGGATAAAGGGAACTAAAGCAAAAAGTAAATGAGAGAGAGAGAGAGAAAGAGAGAGAGAGAGAGAGAGAGAGAGAGAGAGGGAGGGAGGGTGCAGACATACAGACAAAAGGACAAACAAATTATACTTGACAATCTAGCTTCCTATTATGGAATAAAATAAACAACAGACTACAAAAAATCACAAGAGATTGGGAGTTGTGGGGTGTTGTGATTGCTTGCATCAGTCGGAAAGGCCGATAATATTGACATTGTTACAGAAGCATCTGGATGCACTTATCAAATGAATGATAGTGATATTTACACACAACGAGATGTCAGAATGTTGTAATGTTAGAGCCATAAATAAGAGAAGGAAGATTAAGTCAGGAAACACAGCAATGGGAAGGAGTTCTAAATATAATACCAACAGCAGCCTTTATGTCACTAAATGATATCACTAAATGATATCACTAAATGATATCATTAAGTGAATGGTAACCGTCAGTTTTGAGGTTACACTACACGTTTCACGTTCAAAAGATACTTGGTTTGCAACCAGTTGAGTGTGAAACGATGGGATTTGTTTTTCAATGATTTATGATTTCAAGGTAGATAAGCTAGCGTGTTTTCTGGTTCTATCGACTGATAAACCTTGAAAAAAAAATACAAACCCTGAGCTAATTGTCCAAATGTAACATTTCTGCTATTATATCTCCCTTGACGTTCTTCACTTAGTGGGACTATATGTACAAGATAGCAAGCCCTGGCCAATTGGAATTAGGAAGCAAAACACGAACTTCTACCCACATACGACCAAGCTTTGATCCACAAAAATGTAGAAAACCCGTAAAAAACACGAGAAAAAACAAACAAACAATTGTTGTTGATTTGGATTTTTAGCTTTCTTGGTCTTCTAGATTTTACTAGACAACCTCAGCCATAACAAAATATGGTAGCAAAAACTATCAAAAACTACCACTAAAACCTCCCAGCTGGAATTGACACCAAGAATGTAGGAGTTTGATAGGACTAAGCCGAGTTTTGATAGTATCATTTATGTATGTTAAATAAAGCAAGCAATTCTGTGTGCAACGTAATATCTAAAAAACAGAAGTTATGTTTTAGAATGTGATGCAAAATGATGGGGGCCTCGATAGCCTAGTTAAGAAAACACCCGATTAAAAAAATGGCAAACGACGTTTGGACAACCTGTGTTCGATTCCCGCTGGAAGCAGTGTGAGATGTACTCATGGTTGGAAAAAAAAAATACCCCCGCGGTCGACCCAGCCTCTGGCAGAAATGGGTACCAAGGTAGTACTCAGGGAACGTGAGAAATGCCGCCTCGTTTCGTGAGCTTCGATGCTTGAAGCGACACTATCCAGATGTCTCCGAACACTTCTGGATAGGCGGCCGAGCACATATGGGTGAAAACTCGCGTGCTAAGACGCTGATTCAAGTCTAGTACTTTACCTTTACTTTACCTTTACTTTACTTTACCTTTACTTTACCTTTACTTTACCTTTACTTTACCTTTACTTTACCCATAATATAAAGCGGTCTTAGGAAATGGTTACAAATTGACAAAGGAAAGAAGAACCGTTGCCTCAGTTGGATGCATCTTGCCTTTATTTTTCTAATAAAGAATGACAATTAAGAGCATTACAATGGTGCATTACGTCCTGAGGATCATATTCTGCTAACAGAACAGGACTCTTGTGAATGAATAAATGAATACGTCAACCTACCTAAAATACTGTTGTTGGGGCAGACCGGATACTTGTTCCTCCAGAGTTTAGAACCACCTTCTTAGTCATTGCCTCATTAGGCAGAGATACTTGTTCCTCCAGAGTTTAGAACCACCTTCTTAGTCATTGCCTCATTAGGCAGAGATACTTGTTCCTCCAGAGTTTAGAACCACCTTCTTAGTCATTGCCTCATTAAGCAGAGATACTTGTTCCTCCAGAGTTTAGAACCACCTTCTTAGTCATTGCCTCATTAGGCAGAGGATGCAGTGAACAAAATTCGATTGCAGTTAACACAGAAGTGGATGTATTTATTTGTGATAACAGTGATACGGGCGTGCTAGTCTACACAAATGGTTGTGTGGTACGTCATGAACTGAGTGCCTGGACATTCACTACCCAATCCAATGGCAGAACTATTCACGAGGATAGCGGCGCCTACGCAATGACGACCAGTAGTTAGATGATGGAGATAATGGCAGTGACGAAGGTTTTTGATTGGTTGGAAACTCCAGAGTGTACATATGTTGTGTGTTTGTGAACGTGTGTGTGTGTGTGCGTGCATGCGTGTGTGTGTGTGTGTGTGTATGATGCGCGTGCGTGCGTGTACGTAGTTTGCGGAGTGATTCAATGATCATGGTCAGCAAATTAGAGTCAGGCTTAATCCGTCGACTATGGCTGAAATCAGTGGTGTATACTGGTTTGGGGGTCTGGGCTACCACTGACATAATAAATAAAAACATACATTATATTCAATAGGCTAACATAAAGTAATATTTTCTAATGACATCTCTACATTTTTAATTACTTACTTATTTATGTTAATTATATCCGTCTTGTTTGGGACGAAAATGTCTTGATGACTTTGTCATTGAAAGTACTGTTGAGTTGGTTTCTAAGTTTCTGAGGAAATGATTTCTCAATGGACATTAATGCTAAACCAGATAAGCGTTCTTGTATCTGAGTTGAGCGACAATAAGATTTGATTCTCTTGAGAATAGAAAAAGTTCTTTTTACAGATGCTGATGCGCATAACGTAGTTATAAATAGCTAAGGAAGTTCAGGTAATCAGACATTGTTTCACTTTCACTTTGTGACGATTCTGATTGGCTAGAGCTAAAAATAACCCGGCAATATTAGTTGCTGGGGCAGCCAATGGATCTAGCACATAAACAATTTGCGAGAGATGGGTAGAACAAAGGGCTTTGACATAAATACAAATACATGGAGATAAACACATATATCAAATATAATATATATGAAATGCTGAGCGGGGCCACGTGTATAGCTGCAGAAAACAAAGTAGAAAAGTAAAGAGCCCCGTCACGCCAAGTGGCGTATAGGGAATATGGCGTTAGTGATCATACATTTTACAGACCTTCGGCACATGATTTTTGGGGTAATGTGGTCAGTATTACGTCCGTGCCGCTTTACTTTCCCAGAAAAAAAATCCGGTACCCATTAAATGCTGGGTGAACCGTACCCCGTCGGTTGGGATCGAACCCTACCTCTTGTCCTTTGTAGTCCAGTTCACTAACCACTGGGCTATCGCGGCTCAGAAAACAAAGAAAATAAACATAAAATGGTATTGGACAGCTAAACTAACAGAAAGACAAGACAAACTACAAAGTTTCGGCAAAAGCCTACATCCGGTATAACAAACTATACACTGCTAACGATTTTTCCGACATCTTTTCCGCCATTTTTAGAACTGTTTAGTTGTGTATTCTGACTAGGAATTTAGTTTAATGTGTGTAGTTTGTTTGCTATACCTGATGAAAGATTGTGTCGAAATGTTGCAGCTTGTCTTGTCTTTTTGTTAGCTTAGCTGCTCAAACCCATCTTATGTTTATTTTCTTTCCTTCTTACAAATATATGGGTATCTATACTGTGTAAACTGAGAGTGAAGACCGCCGGTATTCTGGACAAATGAGAGAATTTGTCGACCAACACCGAACTGGCACAATTGGTTTAGTCACTAATTTCTTGTGAATGTTTTGAAAAGTTCGGAGCACCTATGGATGTGTCCGGAGTGGTGTGATGATGATCCTATTTAGCAAAACATAACATAACATAACAAAACATAACATAACATAACATACATAACTGTTGTTTCTCGGTAAAAAATGCCTAAGGACGTTGTTTAATTTAATGAAACAGAAAATAAGGTTGCAACACTACAGTAACTGATAATTTTTTTTTTAAAACTTGTGTAAGTAAAAATACTTGTTATAGTTTTTTGTTTTTTTTAGAAGAGATAGAATACCAAATGAAACCATACGAAAAATGGTAGGAACAAAACCCTGCCAAGAATATATAGAACAACAACAACTTAAATGGTTTGGCCACCTGGTCATCTCACCAATCACCATCAAGGGCGTTCTTCTCGTGAATGCATGGAAAAAGACCAAGAGGAAGACCCAGAAGAAGATGGATAGATGCTGTGACAGTGACATGTAACAACAAAGGAAAATTACTAATTCAGACAGTTCGAGCAGCTCAAAAACGACAAATGATATAAACCACGACACCTTTCAGGTATCAGTGAAAAGAGAAAAGAAGAATAAGATAGTTTTTGTTTGTTATAAGTTAGGATTTCTGAAAATATATACTTTGTTCAAAATATTTTGCATTGCTCATCTTTAGGCCTCAAGCAACAAATAGTAACAACTTCACAATAATAATGCATGAAAAAATTGAGTAATCACATGACATAAGTTTTGGTATTACGAGAACAGTAATGATAAAACATATATTGATATTTTATAATGAAATAATAAACAAATAGCAATATCAAAATGTTGTATAATGTAGTTTTTTTTTTAAATTAAACGAAAACAGCGGCAAGTGCTGCAGTGAGTAACGAATACAGTGACAAATACCGCAATAATGATTATAAATTAGGGTTGAGTAGGGGTGATTCTAAATACCGTAAGAAACACTGTCAGGCTGGAAAGAGTGTTACACCGTGCTGTGGCATCAAGAAGATATCATCAGCTCTCATACAGAGGAAACATAGTTCCATATGGATACAATGACATAGGTATGTGATGTGGATTAAACTCAAGCCTACTTACATTCACGGTTGCAGTGGCGCAGCGTTGAGATTACCCAAGGCACAACATTTGAAGGGGGTGAACATTTCGAAAGAAATAGAGGAAAATAGCAGCTTAGGTGTCAAGTACTTGGCTTGCTCCGGGCAACCCACACATTTGTCTTGCTCTGGGTGGAGGTAAACCGCGCTACGCCACTGTATGGACGGGCCTTGAAGTACTTGGAACCCTGGGAAAGATAGGTGGATGCAATTTTTCAGCGACGCTTTCTATAATTTGTATCTCTCCCGCGTATTTAGTGTAGCATCGCTTATAAATGATATCCAAAAAAGTCCTTGACCCCTACCCTTCTTCTAGATCCCAGGATTTAAAAGTGATGTCGGTTGTTTGTCTTTCTGGACAACCTCCAGGCCCGCGGGCCACAACCGGCCTACCAAGCTATTTTGACCGCCCTTATAAGGTGAATAAGAATTTAAAAGCTTACTTCCTTCTGTCACATCTACTTTGTCCTTCATCTTCTTCGGATGAACTACTGTCCTTGTTTTGTTATTTTGTTTACTGGCGCGTATCTGTTCCTGATGTTGGTTCTGGCTTTTGTTTTGGTACTGTCGCTGTTATTTTTTTCCTTTCACTGAGGTTGACCGTTGCACCCTCTATTGATTGTCTCTGTATTTTTTAAAATTATTTTTTGCTTCATTTGGGAGAGGGAATCTTTTTCCGGGTTTGGCATCTCCTCTTTCGTGTATTCCCCAACTCGATAAATTAACACTGTTGTCTCTTTTCTCTACCTTCTGTTCTTGTGATTGGGTGGTCTGCTCTTGTTTCGTGGTGGTTCATATCCTTGTTTACTGTGACCTATGACATCCTCTTCTTCTTCAACGATCACCTGTTGCTATCATGCGTTTCATTCAGGGAGTACGAGACCTATATGATTGGGGCCCTGTTACAGTCAATACAAGAATGCTGCGACGATGGAATACGTCTCCTTCCATCCCTCTAAACAGTCGTCCATTAAAAGTAAAGGGTAAAGAGCCCCCATCGCGCCAAGTGGCGTATAGGGAATATGGTGTTAGTGACCATAAATTTTACATACCTTCAGCACATGATTTTTGGGGTAATGTGGTCGGTATTACGCCCGTGTCGTTTAACGTTCCCAGAAAAAATCCAGTACCCATTAAAGCCTGGGTAAACCCGGAAGCCGTCGATCGGGATCGAACCCTACCTCTAACTATCGTCCATATTATACTCTAAGTTGAAATTTGCACCCTGTCTCTTTGAACGAAAGTAAGGAATATCCCTTATAGATACAATTTTAAAAAAGCACAAAAATTGAAAGTCTGTACACCTTAAGCCAACACCACAGATAGAAGGGTCCGATGTGTGGTACACACAGTTCAGTTCAACACACAGAGAGTACTCATTAGGGATACCTACGATTTTCGGTTTGATATAATGCGACACTGATTGTGTTGGTCACAAATTATAATTCTTAGTTTTTAATTTGGCTTCACGTGCGGCTAACAATCTCAGGATATTTTTTTAAAACATCGTTTTAAAGAAAACATGTACTCCACTATCAGTAACTATAATCTTTTTAAGTCACCAATTATGAAACTGAAAGCTGTTTAAAGGCTTTCTGTAACCCCTGTACTCTGGCTGAGTTTTCTAGACTTGTACAGTTCTACATCACACTAATTTTGTGGCCAAGTCCTCTTTTAATTTTGAATGAACTTGCAGCATATTTTCTAAAAAAAAAGTTATGTTCCTTCAATTAGAGAAATAAGAAATATTACCTCCCACATTATGATTATACAGCAGAAAGAAATTAGTTACCTTTATTAGGGTATTGATAAATTCGTTAACGTTACGGAGGACATATTTAGTGTTACAACCACTCAGACAACGACAGGAGAGGACATTTTCAAAGCGCCGGAGCTCGCTCTTAAAGATGTTGGATTACATTTTGACAGGTATTATCATTTTGTCTACATTATACCGGAGCACCAGCTATGACAGGTCAAAATTAAGGCCTTGTTGATAAAATAAAATCGCACTTTTTAGATTTCGAATTAGGACATCCTGATGTTTTATTCCTACATTGTATTATTCACTTAGAAAAGCTACGCGCTAAAACAAGTAAAGTTGTTGACGTCATGCCGGCCGTGGTATCGTGTGTGAACTTGATAAAAGCAAGAGTGCTCAACCATCGTCAATTCTAAGAATTCGTTCATGACGTCGATTCAGGGTATGACAATCTGCTCTACTATTGCGAAATTCCCCGGTTAAGTCGAGGGGAAATGCTGAAAAGATGTTATGGCTTACGTGATGAAGTAGAACTTTCCATGGAAATGAAGAGTAGTCCCGTCAAAGAATTGTCGAACCCAAAGTAGATCTGTGGCTACCGATTTTTATTGACATGACTATCATTTGAATGACCTTAATATTAAGTAACAAATACAATGATAACTGTTACACGAATGTTACGGGCAACTTGCGAGAAGGAAATACTAATTTGTAAGACTTAGAGAGCAGAAGAAATCTCTGATTAATTCCATAGCTATGCTGACGCCTTCAATGATATTTACTATCAATTTGTAAAGTGTTTCACAATATTTCACGACAAACAAACATAATTTCCTTAGTCATGTTATCTTGTATGGAGCTATGTCAAACTAGATGTAAGGTAGAACTTATACTAATCGAAAGCTAGCTTGGATTTAGGAAAGGAAAAGGATGCTCGTATACCCTATTGGTAGTGATATATTTAAGCGAAGAAAATGCATTGGATATTTAAATATTGCACTTATCAATAAGAAAAACAACTTTTGATCAATTTAACAGGAACAAATTATGGAAGGTGTTTGAAGAAAATAATGTGAAAGGAAATCTTTTAGGTAATAGAGTATTTTTGTAAAAAAAAAAAATAAGTGAAAGTCCCGTTATAACAAATTGGTTCCTAGTAACAAAGGGGGTAAGATAAGAGTGTGTACTGTCATTTCGTTCGTTCGTTTCTGTTTGCATTCGTTCGATGACTATAGCAATAGTTGGACCATTTCCTTATCCGTCGTTTAAAGGACGTGAAGTGAGCGTGGATGCGTTGTGTTGTGGTCTGCTGTAGAACTGTGGTAGTTGCGGCTTAGAACCCAACACATCCGACTTGATCCCTGCATTATTGAGTACCTGGGTTGTCTTCCCTCTCGATCCTTACAATTTTGGACAGACTAAACAGGTTAGTCTGTTACTAGAAGCAACACGAAGAGATGCGCATTAGGCTCTGGATGGTTCTGGTTCACCGACCTTGGCGCACACCATCAGCTTTGATTCGCTGAACAACTTCAGCTCCACTGCTGTAACCCGTCTCTACCTCCTGTCATCACCACTATAATAAATAACTTGTACAAAACCACCAAAAAACAGCACACCTAGAACCAGAAGGCTTAAATGACTTGCTTTTCACTGACGATAAAAGCTCTTTTTCTACAAGAAGCAGGAACATCAACACAATATCAACTGTCTCAGTCCCGTAAGAAGATTAACGACGATAGACAAAAATAGTGACAATAAACTACAATCCAATTCAAAGCCATTTTTCTAACAACAGTAAAATTCTACATCAAGTGAGAGAGTACAGTAACTTTGTTTTGTTTAATAGCCTATGGGAAATTAGATAAAAAGATGGAAACTAAAATCCTACAAGCAAAAAGTGTAGGCCACCAAAGAACACCAACATTGAAACATCTGGATGTAACTGTGTAAACACAAATTAAATTAATAGCGATATTGTTTATGACCATATTGTGCTACCAGTGTCAGGCATGGACAATTCTTGAATGACACAAGCGTAAAATAATTAGAACAAACGAAATGAAATGAAATGTATAAGAAAAGCTGTAAACAAAACTAGAAAACATAAAATTAGATTTGAAACCTTGAGAAAAATTGCGCGTATAACATTAGCTATTGACTATATTCAACAATAAAGAATCAAATGGTTTCGATATTTTAACAGAATGAAATCTAAACAGCATGCAGCTCGATCGTACTACACGGAGAAATTTCAAACTATAGAGTAAAGGGGAAACAAAGAAAGAGAGAAACATGAACTAATTGCGACATGACAATAACTTTAGCTACATAACTAGCGAATGGTAGAAAATTATATTTGGCTCATTTCTTCGATGCTATACATCACGATAAGTATTATAATATAAAGAGAGGAGATGCTATGAAGGGATACAATTAAAAAAAAAACACAGAAGATACTACAAAGCTATGCACCTAAAGAAGCAAGATAACAGATGCAGGTAAAAGATATTCTTTGTGTAACAGTTATTCAATCAGTTTTATTTTCAATATTTATTGAATCAGTTTTGTTTTCAGTATTTATTGAATCAGTTTTATTTTCAGTATTATTGAATTAGTTATATTTTCAGTATTTAATAAATCAGTTCTATTTTTAGCATTAATTAACTCATCAACAACGAAATTATTTTGCTTTCAGAAAAAAAAAAAAAAAAAAACAATCTTCTGTGAAATTCCTATAAAAACATTCGTAGGCCAAAATTATGTATACACTGTTGCTCATAAATAAAGACAACTTTATTAAACTTTAAACACAACTAAAGGGGGAAAAAAAATTAAAGAACGTTCAAGCAGGAACATGCTGTAAATGATGCGTAATATTATATGGACATAATACTTTCAGATAGTTAAAAATGTTAGTCCTGAGTTAAAGAAATAATATCTATGATAATGCTAGGAACAATTAGATAACAGAGAAGAAAACAAAAATGGTATAAATTTAATGAAAGCAAAAGCAGATAGTAAATAGAAATATAGTAAAAGCTGTATTTGCTCATTTAATATATGTAAAAGAAAAACAACAGCAACAAAAGTTCATTGATTGTATACATAGATTATCACAGATGTCCATTGATAAACAATTGGCTTGGTTGCAAGGCACCAGCAATGAAGCAGCAGGGTGATCAAGTAGAGCAGGTGAGTAGAGCAGGTAAGTAGAAAGAAAATAGAGCAGGTAAGTAGAGCAGGTACGTAGAGCAGGTAAGTAGAGCAGGTAAATAGAGCAGGTAAGTAGAGCAGGTAAGTAGAGCAGGTAAGTAGAGCAGGTAAGTAGAGCAGGTAAATAGAGCAGGTGAGTAGAGCAGGTGAGTAGAGCAGGTGAGTAGAGCAGGTAAATAGAGCAGGTGAGTAGAGCTGGGGAGTAGAGCAGGTAAGTAGAACAGGTACGTAGAGCAAATAAGTAGAGCAGGTAAGTAGAGCAGGTAAGTACAGCAGGTAAATAGAGCAGGTAAGTAGAGCAGGTGAGTAGAGCAGGTAAGTAGAGCAGGTAAATAGAACAGGTGAGTAGAGCAGGTGAGTAGAGCAGGTGAGTAGAGCAGGTAAGTAGAGCAGGTAAATAGAGCAGGTAAGTAGAGCAGGTAAATAGAGCAGGTGAGTAGAGCAGGTAAGTAGAGCAGGTGAGTAGAGCAGGTAAGTAGAGCAGGTAAATAGAGCAGGTAAGTAGAGCAGGTACGTAGAGCAGGTAAGTAGAGCAGGTAAGTAGAGCAGGTAAATAGAGCAGGTAAGTAGAGCAGGTAAATAGAGCAGGTAAGTAGAGCAGGTACGTAGAGCAGGTAAGTAGAGCAGGTAAGTAGAGCAGGTAAATAGAGCAGGTAAGTAGAGCAGGTGAGTAGAGCAGGTAAATAGAGCAGGTAAGTAGAGCAGGTAAATAGAGCAGGTAAGTAGAGCAGGTGAGTAGAGCAGGTAAGTAGAGCAGGTGAGTAGAGCAGGTAAGTAGAGCAGGTAAATAGAGCAGGTAAGTAGAGCAGGTGAGTAGAGCAGGTAAGTAGAGCAGGTAAATAGAGCAGGTAAGTAGAGCAGGTAAATAGAGCAGGTAAGTAGAGCAGGTACGTAGAGCAGGTAAATAGAGCAGGAAAGTAGAGCAGGTAAATAGAGCAGGTAAGTAGAGCAGGTAAATAGAGCAGGTAAGTAGAGCAGGTGAGTAGAGCAGGTAAGTAGAGCAGGTGAGTAGAGCAGGTAAGTAGAGCAGGTAAGTAGAGCAGGTGAGTAGAGCAGGTAAGTAGAGCAGGTGAGTAGAGCAGGTAAGTAGAGCAGGTAAATAGAGCAGGTAAGTAGAGCAGGTAAGTAGAGCAGGTAAGTAGAGCAGGTAAATAGAGCAGGTAAGTAGAGCAGGTGAGTAGAACAGGTGAGTAGAGCAGATAAATAGAGCAGGTAAGTAGAGCAGGTGAGTAGAGCAGGTGAGTAGAGCAGGTAAGTAGAGCAGGTGAGTAGAGCAGGTAAGTAGAGCAGGTGAGTAGAGCAGGTAAGTAGAGCAGGTAAATAGAGCAGGTAAGTAGAGCAGGTAAATAGAGCAGGTACGTAGAGCAGGTAAATAGAGCAGGAAAGTAGAGCAGGTAAATAGATCAGGTATGTAGAGCAGGTAAATAGAGCAGGTAAGTAGAGCAGGTGAGTAGAGCAGGTAAGTAGAGCAGGTAAGTAGAGCAGGTGAGTAGAGCAGGTAAGTAGAGCAGGTGAGTAGAGCAGGTAAGTAGAGCAGGTAAATAGAGCAGGTAAGTAGAGCAGGTAAGTAGAGCAGGTAAGTAGAGCAGGTAAATAGAGCAGGTAAGTAGAGCAGGTGAGTAGAGCAGGTGAGTAGAGCAGGTAAATAGAGCAGGTAAGTAGAGCAGGTGAGTAGAGCAGGTGAGTAGAGCAGGTAAGTAGAGCAGGTGAGTAGAGCAGGTAAGTAGAGCAGGTGAGTAGAGCAGGTAAGTAGAGCAGGTAAATAGAGCAGGTAAGTAGAGCAGGTACGTAGAGCAGGTAAGTAGAGCAGGTAAGTAGAGCAGGTAAATAGAGCAGGTAAGTAGAGCAGGTAAATAGAGCAGGTAAGTAGAGCAGGTACGTAGAGCAGGTAAGTAGAGCAGGTAAGTAGAGCAGGTAAATAGAGCAGGTAAGTAGAGCAGGTACGTAGAGCAGGTAAATAGAGCAGGTAAGTAGAGCAGGTAAATAGAGCAGGTAAGTAGAGCAGGTGAGTAGAGCAGGTAAGTAGAGCAGGTGAGTAGAGCAGGTAAGTAGAGCAGGTAAATAGAGCAGGTAAGTAGAGCAGGTGAGTAGAGCAGGTAAGTAGAGCAGGTAAATAGAGCAGGTGAGTAGAGCAGGTACGTAGAGCAGGTAAGTAGAGCAGGTAAATCATCATCAACATTATCAAGTACCGGGCCTGCTGGCGTAGGTGATAATGTCTCTCCACAACTTTCGATCTCGACTGTTATTTATCATTTCTGTTGTTGACCTTCTACCAAGCCATTCTCTTAAGCTGTCTGGTATTTTTTCTCTTTGCTTCCCTCTATCTCTTCGTCCCTCAATTTTTCCAAGAGCAGGTAAATAGAGCAATAGAATGTACTTTGCTGTGATTTGAGGTACGAAACTAGGGGGCGGTAATACATTGACATTGAAGGGGAGGGGAGGAGGGAATAGTATTGAGAGAGTAGTTTCCACTTGGGTAGTATGGTCAATACGTTAGATAAGTGGGCTAGAATCGATCAATCGGGTGTCCTTTCGATGACGGAATATAGGGTAACAATTCTACACTCTTGTGTCTGGCGATGTTGTTATCAAGTGTCAGAGACATTGTACAGGACCCGCATTGTTTATCGCCACACGGCTTTGTTCTAAGGAAGTCGTTCAATTTCGGGGAGGGACCTCATGCCTGCTATTATTGCCTTTCGCCTCAGCGTTCTTTTTATTGTTTCTTTAGGTCCACTTCTTTTTCTTTCACCCTCTGGTTCCATTTATGGAGATTGGTTTGTTGTCTTTTCTCATCAAATGGCCAACATATGACCACCTTCTTCTGTTGATTATAGATATTTTTATGCTTTATAATTTCTCTTATTTCTACAATAGTCTTGAATTCATTACACGGTGTACGAAATATTTTCCTGAGACATTTGTTTTCAAATGCATCCATTTTATTTTCTATTTCTTTAATTGTTTTTCAGCTCGCGCATGCAGCTTCCATAATATATAAAATGATCTACTTCTTCCACTGCTTTTCTTTGAAGATACATATCTTCATTTGGGTGAAATTGATTTCTTGTTACTTTTGCTCTTTCGTGGTTTAGCTTAAGTCCTATTTTTCTAGCCATTGATAACAGTGCATTTGTTTTTCCTTGCATCATGCTCACACTGATTGAACTGGACTACTAAGGACAAGGGGTAGGGTTCGATCCCAACCGACGGCTTCCGGGTTCACCCAGCCTTAAATGGGTACCGGATTTTTTCTGGGAAAGTAAAGCAGCACGGGCGTAATACCGACTACATTACCCCAAAAATCATGTGCTGAAGGTCTGTAAAATATAGGGTCACTAACACCATATTTCCCTATACGCCACTTGGCGTGACGGGGGTACTTTACTATGCTCACACTGCTATTGATAACAGTACATTTGTTTTTCCTCACATCATGCTCACAATGCTATTGATAACAGTACATTTGTTTTTCCTCACATCATGCTCACACTCCTATTGATATGAACTATATCGTCCGAAAAATCAAGGTCGTGCAATTGAGATCCAAGTTTCCATCCAATGGTTTTGTTACCTGTATATCATTTCTGTGGGACCCGCGATAGCTCAGTGGTTAGCGAACAGGACTACAAAGGACAAGAGGTAGGGTTCAATCACACCCGACGGCTTCTTGGTCCACCCAGCCTTAAATGGGTACCGGATTTTTTTCTGGGAAAGTAAAGCGGCGGCACGGGCGTAACACCGACCACATTACCACAAAAATCATGTGCTGAAGGACGGGGCGTGACGGGGGCTCTTAATTTCTTTTTTACTATATCATTTCTGCATTATAAAGAGGCTGGCAATTCCAAATAGCTTGGGAGATAAAATACATCCTTGCTTCACTCCAGCATCTATCCGGAACTATTTGCTCAAACCTGCCTCCGTGCGAACTGCACATGAGAAGTCGTCGTACAGATCTTTCGCTGATGGGATACTTCTGGTGGTATTCTATATTGTCTGAGTTATGTTCCACAATGAGTCTTTATGTATGCTATCAAAAGCCTTCTTTTGGGACTTCCGGTCAATATGGCGGGTAGGTGGCAGGAATCATTGAGGCTCAGTCTGAAAAGTGTTCCTTGTTGCAGTTTCCTCATATTCCAAGTCCAGCACGCTGCAAGAGCAATTGAGGCTAGTGCTCTGTACACACTGTGAACTGTATTTTTCATCCGGATAGTGTTTCCATATTCCGATTGCTCACTATGAATGATGATATCGTATGACGAAGGACAGTTCAGCTGCATTCACTTTCCGTGCCGCTTGGCCTTATGTCTTTTAGCATGTGCTGTAGCTGCAATGATGGGGACTGCAGCTGCCTTTATTTGTTTAGATCCTTCAATGAGATACATGTATATGTTAATTCGGATGATTCCACTGGCACGGGCGTTTGAATAATTATGAATTTTAATTCGTTTGCAGTGATGCCGGGGCCTTCTACTAACCATAACCATAAGCTTTCTGTTTTTTTTAAAAGATCAGAATAGAACATGCTGCATAGAAAGGTTGCTGTGCGGGGAATAGTTTCATCACTTGTCTTATATGTTGCTGATGTTCCTCTGTAGTCCATTCGGTCTTAAAAGTGCACCAGCAAAGTACATGGGTTTGAGGTGTTACACGAGTATGTTCGTCCAAGCCTATTTTGACAACATCATAATTTTCACCGGAGGAGGTACAGTGGAATATCTATCTATCTATTGACCTTTCGAGCCGTAACCGGCCCATAAGGCGTAGACCATGATTTTTTGAATTTTTGTTCTAGCAGTTTTCAATTCTTTTAAAGATATTTTATCAAATCTCGCCATTTGTCTCTGTTCTGTGCAAGCAGCTCTATCTCATTGAGGGAGCCGAATCCTGCTGCTCTTGCCTCTCTCATCAATGTTCTTCTCAGTGTCTCTCTGGGTCTTCCTCTTTTTCTCTTACCTGTTGTTTCCCATATGAGGGCTTGCTTTGATATTCGGTTATTATCTCTTCTCATCACATGTGGTCTACGTTTCATTAACAACATCGTTTTTACGATCATCATCATCATCATCATCATGTGTCATCCAGGTTGGCGTAGGTGATCATGTCCCTCCACAATCTTCTATTTACAGTGCATCGTATCAGTTCTGTTGTTGACTGTTTTCCATGCCATGACACCAAGCTATCTAGTATTTTCTCTCTTTGTCGCCCGCGATCTCTCTTTCCTTTTATTTTGCCAGTTGTAACCAAGTATTCCAACTTTCCTCTTCTCATGATGTGCCCGAAAAATGTTGATTGCTTCTTTCTAATATTTTTTAAGAGCTCCCTTTTTGTGTTTTTACGTTAGCGGCTTGTTAAACCTCTGATCAACGGTTCTATACCAAGCCAGAGAAAAATAATTCCTCCATTTTGGAAACAACCGGAAACGGACAGCGGAATATCTACAACACATAATATGGCAAAACCTCCTTAAATTTGTGTCACAATCGGTGACTTATTTGTATTCAGTATTGTTAAGGGGAAATAATTCTTAGCAAACTC
Organism: Megaustenia siamemsis; assembly: GCA_032433765.1. NCBI lineage: Eukaryota > Metazoa > Mollusca > Gastropoda > Stylommatophora > Ariophantidae > Megaustenia > Megaustenia siamemsis. The sequence goes on along the minus strand of JAVIAB010000092.1, from coordinate 127,876,339 downwards.
TAATACTGAACACATAACAATTGCTATTCTAAAGGAGCCAAAGAAAAAAATATGGATAACGTGCTTTTCGTTTGGCGTAAGTTCTGTTTCTTAAAAAACTACAGTGACTTTTAGGACCAGAATTATGAAGACCTAGGCCGGTGATGGACCTAGTATTTTTGTTTCAGCAGAAATGACACAAAAAATTGAAAAAAATGTGTATGGTTAAAGCTTGATGTAGTTAATAGGAGAAACAAATTTGTTTTATTCGCGTCGTCCATTAATTACGTAAAGCTTGAACACCATACCATTGTTTCTATTTTGTTAATTTTTCTTCTTTACGAGCAGCTTTACTGCAGCTTCGAATTTTTATACATTTCTTTGCCTTGACCTTCCTATATTCCAGTTTTTCGAGAAGAAAATGAACATATAGGCCAGTAATGGACCGAGTATTCCAGTTTTTCCAGAGAAAAATGAACATATAAGTCAGTAATAGACCAAGTATTCCAGTTTTCCCAGAGAAAAATGAACATATAGTCTAGTAATGGACCGAGTATTTCAGTTTTCCCAGAGAAAAATGAACATATAGTCTAGTAATGGACCGAGTATTTCAGTTTTCCCAGAGAAAAATGAACATATAGTCTAGTAATGGACCGAGTATTCCAGTTTTTCCAGAGAAAAATAAACATATAGGCTAGTAATGAACCGAGTTTTTCAGTTTTCCCAGAGAAAAATGAACATATAGGCCAGAAATGGACCGAGTATTCCAGTTTTCCCAGAGAAAAATGAACATATAGTCTAGTAATGGACCGAGTATTCCAGTTTTCCCTGAGAAAAATGAACATATAGTCTAGTAATGGACCGAATATTTCAGTTTTCCCAGAGAAAATGAACATATAGTCTAGTAATGGACCGAGTACTCCAATTTTCCAAGAAGAAAATGGATAACCAATATATAAAACAAAAGTATAAACATAAATTTTCGAGACATCATGGGAGAGAGTACCCAGTTTTTCACATTTTCTACATCAACTTTGATGGAAGTCACAGATACCTAGTTGAGGACGCCTTCCTTGAGGGTTTGACATTTCTATCTACATTAGTTTTTATTTTCTATTTATTCTTCAGCATCGTTACTTATTGTATCACGCTTCTGCCAGTTGAACAATGTTTACCAGCACTTGTTGTGGACGCCTTGAGGGCTCTGACATTTCTATGAGCATTAATTTTGTTTATTTGTGTGTGTTTTTTTTTCACCCCCATTACCCTTAATTGCTCTGGCATGTTTTTTTTTAGGGGTGGGGGGGGGGGGGGTTGTGTTAAAACGACAGCGTTAATAACAATTATGTAGTTGAAATATATCTGCAGTCGTGTGTGTTTGTGTGTATGTGCGTGTGTGTGTGTGTGTGTGTGTGTGTGTATTATATCATCAATATCATCAAGTACCATGCCTGCTGGCGTAGGTGATCATGTCTGTCCCCAATTTTCAATCTCGACAGTTATTATCATTTATGTTGTTGACCTTCTGCCAAACCATTCTCTTAAGCTGTCTGGTATCTTTTCTCTTTGCTTCCCTCTAACTCTTCGTCACTCAATTTTTTCTAGTTGTTTATATATATATATATATGGCCCTTTCGTCTTGTCAGACGGTCTAGTGCAGGCTATTGCGTATTTTTTTGAGGTATTGTTTTTGCCGAACAGCTTCTCTCGTGGCTAATTCTACCAATGTTTGACAAACACACGCGGTCACATAATGAACAGGTCAGGCTCGCTGGTCCACAGGGTTTACCATCCTTTTTCATGAGTCTCTTCTCTTCTAAGTCCTGTCTTAGAACAGTCTCAAATGTTGTTATACCGTTCCTTATACGTGCTCTCCATGATGTGCGATCACTTGCCAGATGTTGCCAGTCGTTTTCACAGATGGCGAAGTCTTTCAGAGATGATTTGCAGATATCTCTATATCGTAGTTTAGGTCTGCCTATTTGTCGTTTTCCGTGTTTTAGCTCGCCATATAGTATTTGCCTAGGAATGCGTTTTTCTTCCATCCGTTGGACATGCCCCAGCCATCTTAGCCTTCGACTTCTGAGCATCGACATGATTGTTAGGGTCTTAGCACGTTGCAGGACAGTTAAGTTGGTTATTTTGTCCTGCCATTTGATGTGCATTATTTTGCGGAGACATCGCATGTGGAAGACATTTAGTCTTTTTCCTGGTTTGAGTATGTTGTCCAGGTTTCGGATCCATATAGTAGTGTGCTAAGCACACAAGTTTGATATATTAAGAGTTTAGTCTTTTGAGTTAGTGTCGTGTTGTTCCATGCCCTTTTTGTGAGTTTGCCGAAGGTCGTAGCTGCCTTACCAATTCGACAGTTTATTTCTTCATCAAGAGAGATGGTTTGCGTAACTGTGGATCCAAGATATGTAAATTTCTGTACTGATTCTAGTGGGCAGTCTTTTAGAGTAATAGATATAGGTTGAAGTCACCTTGATTTAGTATTACTGTCTTCTGAACATTAATTGACAGTGAAAAAAGGTCGCATGCTTTATCCAGGTTGTTGATCAGCGACTGTAGGGTGGCCTCACTATGAGCGACTAGGGCTGCATCGTCAGCAAATAAAAATTCTTTAAGTAGGGCAACATTTGTTTTGGTTTTTGCTCTTAGTCGTGCTAGGTTGAACAGTGAGCCATCTGGTCTAGTGCGAATGTAAATATCTCCTGAGCTGTTTTCGAAGGTGTAATTTAGGAGGGCAGCAAAAAATATACCAAAAAGGGTGGGGGCGAGGACACATCCCTGTTTCACTCCTTTGTTGACTTTGAAATTCTCTGATGGACTCCCATCAAAATGGACTTTGCCATTCATGTCTTCATGGAAGGAAATTATCAGCCTAAGTAATTTAGGAGGGCAGCCTATGCCTTCTAACACCTTGTAGAGACCATCTCTGTTTACTGTGTCGAATGCCTTTGTGAGATCCACAAAGGCAATATAGAGCGGCATATTTTGTTCCCGACATTTTTCCTGCAGTTGTCTAAGAGTGAAGATCATAATATATACATATATTTATTTATTTATATATACATACAGACACAATTACTGATCTTCTTCTTCCTTTCAGTTCCCTGTGGAGCATAGGTTTTCAACAAACACTTTCCAAGCTGTCCTGTTTCTTGACATTATTTTAAGATCACTCCATGTCTTCCCCATCTTTATCTCTGCCTCCACCTGTCTCCTCCAAGTACATTGTGGTCTTCCTCTTTATCCCCTGCCCTGGGGATTACAAAAAAAGGGTTTGTCGTGTAACACTTAACTGATCTAAGACTAATTTTTTAAATTTGTGATGTGATGTTGCAAGTGTTCCTTTTTCTTTTTCCTTTTCCTTTTTAGCATAACGGGTCAAATACCAATTTACGGTTGACTTAATTGAGGAGTGATTAACATTTTAAATTTAAAAAAAAATCACTGCAGGAAGCACTCCGCAATTGATATGTTCCTTGAAGTCATTGAAATGCGTGAATTATTAAGTTGGTTGTTCTCACGAAATACACGTACAATTAAACATGTTCTGTATTTTTTTCCGTAGAGAAGAACATTAATTATTATAATGACCCTTAATGAATATATAAATATAATTGTTAGTTTCATTTAATTTATCAAACGTTGATATCACTCAGAATGGTAATTTTTGAATAGAATATCGCTGATTAATTTCTTGATTATGATGAAGGATTCACAACACTGCATTCTGGCCTGCTCAGATCTCGACAGACAATTTAAAAGGTTTACGCTGATGGTACCCGTAATGTCCTGATTGTATATCGCCTCAAATTTATTCGAAAGCATGTTCGTTTTCACCTGTTCCATTCTCTAATGCAAATTTACACCTCTTAAAGGCGACATATTTTTTAATTTGTAGTTACATCCTTCAACAGCCTATGTTTCTGGTATCTGAAATTACTATTCACCTACAGAATCAACACCATGGCTAGCTTTGAAACTATCGCTTGCCCTCTTTCACAAGAATCTCCGGGTTAAACATGGAGGTTTATCCACAAAGTTCCAGAAATTTCGAAGATTCCAAGTGTTGTGTTCTGTTCTGTTCATAGAATCGTTATCACTGGAGTCGAGAATTACCCATATCCGCTCCTCCCATGTCACAGCACCCGCCGAAGCGCGTTGGCAAATTCTGTTGACAAGATCGACAACCGTGTAGCCATAATCTGCGCAGCGGAGACGGTTCAAAATGACTTCCACCGAATAGAGATTGTACAGTCACTTCCACCGAATAGAGGTTGTACAGTCACTTCCTCTTTTCTTCGAAAACACACATTTAAAGTAAACAAAGCAACTGAAACGAACCACTCATATCACAGCCTTCAATTTTGAACTTTTATCAAAATAACATTATTGTTATTTGGTGACTTTTTTTCAAGGTTAAAATGCAAGGCACGCCAACACAAGGAGGCACTTTTTCACTGATTTCTGTCTCTAGCAAGATGACTGCCCTTTAGTACCTTTACAATTACATTAATCAATTTCACTGTTAATAAGAATACTTTGCTATGGTACATGTACCACTTTCCGCAGAGTTACATTTCACAATATATTTATGTACCACTTTCTGCAGTTATATTTCACAATATATTTATCACTTCCCTTATACATGTGCAATTGCAAATCATAATGGAGTTGTTACATTTCATATACATATATACACAATGAATAGTTATGTAGCTACATTTCACACTGGAATTACTACTTCCCATTACGTTGTGCAGTTACAGTTAGCAATGGATTTATTACTTGCCATATTCGTAAATACACATTGAATTTATCACTTTGAATACAATTATATATAGTCGCAATTTTCACA